>CAUYTI010156990.1:0-10686 GCA_963575145.1 Galago senegalensis | reverse complement strand
CAGCAACCTCCAACTCCTGGGCTCAAGCGAGTCTCCTGCCTTCCAAGTAGCTGGGACTACAGGCGCCCGCCACAACGCCTGGCCATTTTTTGGTTGCAGCCATCATTGTTGTTTGGCGGGCCCGGGCTGGGGATTCGAACCTGCCACCTTAGGTGTATGTGGTTAGTGCCTTAGCTGCTTGAGCCACAGGCGCCAAGCCCATATGCACATTTTAAAGAAAACACATAATTTACCTTTGCCTTATGAAAATATGTATTTGTGTATGTATATGTTTATATTAACACATATATGCAAGCGCATGTTTTATGGTTATATAAATATGTAGATAGGAGTAAACATTGTATAAATGAAGTATGATGTAGAAATGACATGCTCCAAAATATAAATGGTAAGTACTTGGAGTGAAGGGATTGCTTCAGAAAAAAAGGACTTAAAATATAGTTAATAAGTGCAGCATCTGTGGCTCAGTGGGTAGGGCACTGGCCCCGTATTCCAAGGGTGGTGGGTTCAAACCCAGCCCTACCCAAACAGCAACAAAAAAATAGCCGGTCGTTGTGGCGTGCGCCTGGAGTCCCAGCTACTAGGGAGGCTGATGCAAGAGAATCACCTAAGCCCAGGAGTTGGAGGTTGCTGTGAGCTGTGTGACACCATGGCACTCTACCAAGGGCGATAGGTGAGACTGGGTCTGTACCAAAAAAACCCCAAACAGTATAAATATAGTTATATAATGAGAATATAATGCCAATTGATTTTTTTACTTTGTTTTCTAAATAAAAAGAATAGTCTTTTAAAAAATCATTTTTGTAATTTTGAGTTTATAGATCACTTTTAGGAATTCATTTGGTAGGTGATTACTTTGGTATCTTGATGTATGCCTTAAAAGGGTACAAGTCATTATGTTGCTTTTTAAGTAGCCATTTCTGAAACTAGAAGTCATGGAAAGTGTTCTTTGCTTCGCCTGGGAACTCACTTATTAGTATGGCTTTCTTTTGGCCCAGCTCTGTTTAAGAGTGCCTTTTAGAAAAATGTTAATAACCACAAGTATATGTTACTTCCTTACATTTTTCTTTATTTTAAAACTCTAGGAATTGAAACCATTTTTTATGAAGGAAATTGGGAATCACTTTGATGATTTTGTGACTAATCTCATTGAAAAATCGGCATCATTAGATAATGGTGGATGTGCTCTCACAACTTTTTCTGTTCTTGAAGGAGAGAAAAACAACCACAGAACAAAGTAAGTGTGTGTATTACTTTCTTTTAATACAAACGTCTACTCAGTATAGGTCAGTAGTCAGAATATGGACTGCAGTGAAAATTCCTGAGTTCATACCCTGTCACCACTTTTTATTGGCTGTGTGTTGCACTGGGAAAATTCTTTAGCCACTAGAAAGGTGATTTTTTTTTTCCATCTCAATGTGTGTATTATAGCATACATACATACTTTTAAGGCTATTCACTAATATATTTAGAGCCAGTACTTGCTAAGTGTTCTTCATGGGTTCTTTTAAACCAAATAGTGACCCTATGAGGCAGATTTATGTAACTGCATGTTGCAGATTAGGAAACTAACATAGAACGCTTAAATGCTGTCCAGAATTATAAGCAGGGATTTGAACCCAAAATCTGGCTCCAGAGTCCTTGCTCATAATTGTATTGTTATATGCCTGTCTATACAATACTTCTAATAAAGTGGTTAGCATCCAGTGTTCTGATTAGTCAGTCATCAGTAAGCGGGAAGGCTAGCAAAGCCTAATGTGTACTGATGTGCTATTCTGTGCTTTTCTCAGTTTTATGCTCCTATGGTACTGCAGCACGCCCTAAAGAATATGATAATGTGAGATGTTAAAATTCAAGTTTTTATTTTTTAATTTTATTTATTTTGAGACAGTTTCACTTTGTCCCCCTTGGTAGAGTGCTGTGGCATCATAGCTCACAGCAACCACCAGCTCTTGGGCTTAAGCAATTCTCTCTCCTTAATCTCCCTAGTAGCTGGGACTATAGGTGCCTGCCACAATGCTGGGCTATTTTTTTGTTGTAGTTTGGCCGGGGCCGGGTTGGAACCCACCTCCTCGGTTTATGGGGCTGGTGCCCTACTCACTAAGCCACAGATGCTGCCCCAAATTGGAGTTGTTAGTAACCAGAGGGAGCCTTTAATATTAGGAAGCTATTGGGAGTCCTTTGACACTAGGAAGAGTATCCTAATCATCAGTGCAGTTTCAGATAAACCAGTAACAGATTATGACTTGGAATAAAGTATGATTGGAGGAATGTCTGTGACCTCAGAGTATCTCTGAAAGAAGGAAGATTGGTTGCTAATGTGTGATTTCTGCAGTTCCTTTCCTTAGGGGCTGGGTGTGGAGAATTCCTTGAGTGCTTCTCCAGTTAGGGGCATCTAACATCTCTTTCATCCTTAATTGTAGTTTTTTTGAGACAGAGACTCACTATGTTGTCCTCTGTAGAGTGCGGTAGCACCACAGCAACCTCAAACTCTTGGGTTTAAGTGATTGTCTTGCCTCAACCTCCCAAGTAGCTGGGACTACAGGTGCCCGCCATAATGCCCAGCTATTTTTTGTTGCAGTTGTCATTGTTGTTTAGCAGCTGGGCCGGGTTGGAACCTGCCATCCCCGTGTATGTGGCTGGCACCCTAATCACTATGGGCACCAAGCCTCATCCTTAATTGTTATACATGCACCTATATCATAACATTGTTTAAATGAATTAACATTCATAAAATCCTTAACAAAGTTCCTGAATCATAGCAAAAAGATAGTTAATTAACGTTAATTGGTGTGGTTGGTAATATTCTTTCTCTTCTCTGTGGGTTAGATTTCTTATAACACTTGAAGTACTTAAATTTTCATTTTTTTGTTTCTTCCCAGAGATCTGAGAGCATCTCCAGACCAAGGAAAGATTTTTATTACAAGGCGATCTCTCTTAGAGTGAGTACTTTCTAGTATTTTTTGTTAATTTTTAGTTTGAATTTAAGAAAGCTATCTTGATGGAATCACTGTGAGTATGTAAGGAGCTCGCTCTGTATCCGTATAAAGCTTTAGTTTGGCTATTTCTTTTTGTGCATTTGTTATCTCTTACACCTTTCTGATCTTCTGGTTCTGTATATATAAATAGTTTCAAAGGAGGAGTTTAGAGATTGTGGTTATCTGTCATAACCTCCAGTAAATTTCTTGAAGTTGTGCTGCAGAGAATTGGTTACCCAAAGAGCTAAAACAAAAATTTTCTAATTTGGTAAACCTATTTCAAGAGAGTTTTATAAGTTGATGCCTTCTTGATGTATAAATTGTTTTCCATCTCTAATTTGGCTGGTTATTTTAGAAACTTGATAGTTTTCTCAAAGTTACTTATTTTAAAACCCTCATTAACTTAAATTATTATTATTTTTTTTTTTTTTGCAGTTTTTGGCTGGGGCTGGGTTTGAACCCACCACCTCCAGCATATGAGGCTGGTGCCCTACTCCCTTGAGCCACAGCTGCTGCCCCCATTATCTTAATTCTTCCGCCATAAAGTACACACGTTGTAAATTAATAGTAGCAATTAACATTTGTAAAGTAAAAATTAAAGGTGCATTTTGGGTATGTGATGAATATTTCTTCTTCAGTGCTCTCTAGATTATTTATCCATAAGACTACTGCTGAAATTTAACCTGAAATAGTTGAGCTGGTTAAAAAAAAATTACCTTAAGTCTTTTAATGTGCTTTTCTGTGGTTCTTGGTTTTGTTTTGTTTTGGTAATGGGGTGTTGCTTTGTTGTCTGGGCTAGAGTTAATGGCTTAACCAGAGCTCACTACAACCTCAAACTTCTGGGCTCAAGTGATACCCCTGCTTGAGTCTCCCCAGTAATTATAAGTGTACAGTCCCATGCCCTGTGGCTTATATTTCTGTTTTGTAGAGATGGAGTGTAGCTTTTGCTTAGGCTGGTCTTGAACTCCTGGCCTTAAGCAATCCTCCTGCCTTGGCCTCTCAACGTGCAAAGATGATAGGCATGAGCCACCATCCTCAGCTGTTAATAATTTTTTTGTAAAATGCACTTTGTGCTTATTAACATTTATTTTCTGTGGGTCGAATTGATCTGGTAAGAAGGCTAGAGTTTTCAAAGCATGTAGTGTAAACTTTCATTTTGGTGTTTTGTCACGCTGTTGTTTGAAGAGATTAATTTTTAAAAAATTTGCATACAGGGGAAATGTAGGCTTTTAATATAAAAGGAAAATAAAAATTATTTTGGATATTATAATTAAAGTTTGTTATGTTTTTGTTTTTTGAGACAGAGTCTTATTTTGTTGCCCTTGGTAGAGTGCCATGGCATCACAACTCACAGCAACCTCAAACTCTTGGGCTTAAGTGATTCCCTTGCCTCAGCCTCCCAAGTAGCTGGGACTACAAGCATGGCCATAATGTCCAGCTATTTTGTTGTTGTTTTAGCAGGCATCAGGCAGGTTTGAAACCACCACCCTTGGTGTATGTGGCCAGTGCTGTAACCACTGTGCTGTGTGTACTGAGCCCATATTTAAAGTTTTAATGGTAGAATTTGCATTATTTAAAAAATAACCAAAATTAAATTATACTTCAAAAAGTAAAAACATGGCTCAGCACCTGTAGCTCAGTGGTTAGGGCCCTGGCTACATACTCTAGGACTGTTGCATTTGAACCTGGCCCAGGCCAGCTAAACAACAATGACAGCTACAACAAAAAGATAGCTGGACTTTGTGGTGGGCACCTGTATGTAGTCCCAGGTGCTTGGGAGGCTGAGGCATGAGAATCATTTAAGCCCAAGAGTCTGAGGTTGCTGTGAGCTGTGATACTATAGCGCTCTATGGAGGGTGACATAGTAGACTCTGTGTCAAAAATAACTAAAAACTAAAGAAATGTATTAACCAAGGAAATACATAGAACACATTTTCTATGGTCCAGATGGATTTTTATTAGGATCTGAAGATTGTTATTTCTGAGATTTAATATTAAATTCCTCAAAAAGTTACTTTAAAAGTTATAAAAATGAGATTTAAAAGCTTGTTTTAGTAAAATATGAAAGATAGGCCAGGCGTGGTGGCTCATGCCTGTAATCCTAGCACTCTGATAGGCCAAGGCAGGTGGATTGCTTTAGCTCGGGAATTCAAGACCAGTCTGAGGAAGACTGAGACCCCATCTCTAAAAAGAAAAAAAAATAGCAAAGATAGCCTGGCATAGGGGTAGGTGCCTATAGTTCCAGATACCTGGGAGACTGAGGCAAGAGGATTACTTGTGCTTGAGAGTTTGAGCTATGACGCCATGGTACTCTACCAAGGGTGACAAAGTGAGACTCTTGTCTCAAAGGGAAAAAAAAATCTGAAAGATCTATTTAGGAAAAGTCATCTGGAAAGTTATATGTGCTGTCTTGTCTTTTCTTTTCTCTCCCCTAACTCCCCTTATTTTTTTTTTGAGACAGCATCTCACTCTATTGTCCTAGGCAGAGTGCTGAGCATCATAGCTCACAGCAACCTCAGACTCCTGGACTCAAGTGATCCTTCTTGTTTTAGCCTGTCCAGTAGCTGGGTCTACAAGTATACACCACCACACCTGGCTAATTTTTCTATTTTTAGTACAGATAGATCTTGCTCCTGTTCAGGGTGGTCTGGAACTCCTGAGCTCAAGGAGTCTGCTTGCCTGGATCTCCCAGACTGCTAGGATTATGGGCCTGAGCCACACAATCTGGCTTTACTGTATTAAGAGAAAAGTAGCCTGATCTTAGATACAAAAGTCAATTAGTATCAAAAGAGAAGGGGAGGCCACCCTGTGCCATGGCTCATGCCTGTAATCCTAGCACTCTAGAAAGCCGAGGCAAGAGGATTGCTTGGTCTTGGAGTTCAAGACCAGCCTGAGCAAAAGTGAGACCCCCATCTCTACTAAAAATAGAAAAATCACCCAGGCATGGTGGTATATGCTTGGGTAATTGATAGAACTGTTTAGGAGGTGGGTTATCAACATGCCAGAAACTTAGGTCAATTTTAACATCTTGGAAATATATATAGTACTCAGTATATATTAAGTGTAGGGAGTAGAATGTATGGATAGGAATTTTTTAAAACTTCTTAGCATTTAGAAGTAGTTTATGTGTTCCTGTTTTCAATGATCGACCTTTGTTTACCTAGAAAACTGATTCTGGTTTGTTTTCAAGAATGTAAGCCATTGTTTTTTGAGGGGTTTTTTTGGAGGATATATTAAGCATCTTCTAAACTGCTTTAAGGAAAGATCTTTATATGGTGTTTTGCAGTGAAATACAGATTATTAATTGGATTTGTTTGAAATACATTTACAGTGAGCTGCTTGAAGTGGACCACATAAGAACAATATATCACATGTTCATTGCCCTCCTCATTCTCTTTATCCTCAGCACACTTGTAGTAGATTACATTGATGAAGGAAGGTAAGACAACAAAAAAGAATGGTTGGGCTAGAAAAATAAAAGACAAAAAAAAAAGCTGAAGTTGAGATTTTTCACTAAATTTTGGTTAAGGGCAATTTGGTTAAATTTGCTTCAGAAAATTCTAAAGCTGCCGATTTGAGGGTGATATTTTTCTCCTCTGAAGACTATAACTAAAGAGAAAATTAGAACTTTTATTACTTATGTTTAAAATGGTCTACTTAAAAGACCATGATTGGTAGTTTCTAGGTGATTTTCCCAAACGGAAGAATTTTGTATGCAGTTGACACTTGAATGTGGGTTTACAATTTTTTTTTTTTTTTGAGACAGAGTCTCACTTTGTCACCTTTGGTAGAGTGCCGTAGTGTCATAGCTCACCGCAACCTCAAACTCTTGGGCTTGAGTGATCTTCTTGCCTCAGCCTCCCAAATTGCTGGGACTATAGGTGCCCACCACAACGCCCAGCTATTTTTAGAGACTGGGTCTCGCTCTGACTCAACACTGGTCTCAAACTCCTGAGCTTAAGCAATCCACCTGCCTTGGCCACCTGGAGTGGTAGGATTACAGGCATGGGCCACCTTGCCTGGCCAACTTTAGGGATTTTTAAAAAAATAAATACAGTCAGCCCTTCATATTGGTAGATTCTTCATCTGCAGTCAAACTTGAATTGAAAATACAGGATTCCTGGGTATGAAACCATTTGTGCAGAGGGCTTATTTTTCATATCCTGGGTTTCACAGGGCTGACTATAGGACTTGATTATGTACAGATTTTGGTATCTACAGGTGGTCCTGGAATCAGTCCCCTGTGGTTACACAGGGACAGGCATATATGATTTTTCAGTTGTTTTGGTGGTATACATTTAAGATGGTTAGTTAGAACAAGTAGCTTATTGGAATTTAAGCTTGAAAGTGTTTGTTTTTTGTTATAAAAATCACATTGTAACAAAAAATGGTGGTGTGATAATCATAGATTGAATTATGTGCTTTGTGGGAAAATTACATTTTGAAGTGATATTTTTGTTTGTTTGTTTGTTTAGCAGGCTCTGGCCAGGTTTGATCCTGCCACTCCCAGTGCATGGGGGTGACACTGTAACCATTGAGCTACAGGTGCCTAACCTTGAAATGATATATTAATAGGTTTTTGAATTGTGCCTGTTTCATTCTGAAAAATCATAGGAGTGATTTCACCCATAGATTGCTATTTTTATACTTTATTTTGCTGTAGAGTATTTTAGTTTAAAAATGTTAATGTGAGAATCTGATCTTTCAGAAGTTCAAAGTATAGTTATATTAGGTATGTAAAGTTCAAAGGTGTATTATCTTAGGACTTTTAGAAAATTAATTGCTGGGATATATTGTGAAGCAATATATTGTGGATATATTGTGAGCAGAGGATTAGAAGCAGATCTCCATCTAGTGGAATTGTCATGTCTATGACTTTAGTGTATTAATGCTGTATTGTTCCCTGATGTTGAAAATTTGGGGTCTGAAAGTTTTGAATTCTGTGAATTCAGTGCATATTAAGAACTCATTTCTATGTTATTTTTTTGTGCTTTTTCTCCCAGGCTGGTGCTTGAGTTTAGCCTTCTGTCTTATGCTTTTGGCAAATTTCCTACCGTTATTTGGACGTGGTGGATCATGTTCCTGTCTACACTTTCAGTTCCCTATTTTCTTTTTGATCGTTGGGCCAGTGGCTATAGTAAGAGTTCTCATCCACTGATCCATTCCCTCTTCCATGGTTTGCTTTTCGTGATCTTCCAGATAGGAGTTCTAGGATTTGTACCAGTGTATGTTGTATTAGCATATACACTGCCACCAGCTTCCCGGTTCATTGTTATACTTGAACAGGTAAGGTTTTGAATTTTAAGCAAAGTGATGCTATGCTTAAAATAATACTGATACTGTTATTTTTAACAGTTTAACTTGAATAAATTTCCATATATCATTCTTTATGACATTATCTGAAAAATCAACTAGACTAAACTAGATCATCTCATCTTTCAAGATTTATTCTAGCTTTAGTGTTTCGACTCCTGGTAAATGAATTGTATTGAACTGCTTGGGATGAATTAGACTTTTTGTAAAAGTCATTTAAATTATAAAATATTTTTTTATTTTAAAAACTTCATTTTTGAAGTGTCAGTTTCATTGTTTTGTCATGTAACTATTTACATCTAAATAAAGGATTTATTTTAGTTCTTATGAAAATGGCTTCTTAGCTGTGCCCATAGCTCAGTGGGTAGGGCACTGGCCACATACACTGAAGCTGGTGGGTTTAAACCCAGCTTGGGCCAGCTAAAACAAAAATGACAATTACAACAACAGCAACAACAAAAAATAGCAGGGTGTTATGGCAGGCCTATAGTCCTAGCTACTTCGGAGGCTGAGGCAAGAGAATCGCTTAAGCCTGAGAGTTTGAGGTTGCTGTGAGGTGTGATGCCACAGCACTCTACCCAGGGCAACATAGTGAGACTCTGTCTCAAACAAACAAACAAAAAAAAGGCTTCTTGCATGGATCAGTTTGGTGTTGGGAGGTGGAGATTGATTGCTGGAGGATTCCATTCAGCCATCTCATTTGTCTCCTCTCAGCTGAATACCAAAGGATTTATTTTTATTTGCTTATATACCTTTCAGAATTTTATGACTTATATTGATTGTCTATAACCTGCTTAACTAATGGAAAGGGGCTTTTCAAAGGACTTTCTTTAAATAGGCTTTTAATATCTTGATTTGTAATATACTCATATTATGTTATTAGATACAATATAATTTGAGTAATGAGATGACCTTCTTTTCAGTTTTTTTTCTTTATTGCATAAAAGTGATCTTGGTTTAGTATATGCCAAAAAAATTAAGTTCTTTTGTGTAAATATAAATAATGCTGTTCTAGAGTTGTTTATAGTAGACAAAGAAAATTTATCCTTTCCCTCCTTCTTTTTATAGATTCGTTTAATAATGAAGGCCTATTCATTTGTCAGAGAGAACGTGCCTCGGGTTCTAAATTCAGCTAAGGAGAAATCAAGTATGTAATTTCATTAAGTTAAAGGATTATTGAGAGGGTATTTCAACCTTTGGTGTTTGCTGGTATGGCACATTATATAATATACAGATTGTGTTTGAGTTTTAAATATAAAAGACTCATATTGATGTGGAAGACTTTCTCAGTTTTCTGACTATTTCTGTTTTTCCCTTGATCCTATAATTTAAAAAAATTGATCATTAGGGCAGCGCCGCTGGCTCAAAGGAGTAGGGCACTGGCCCCCTGAACCAGATGTGGCAGGTTCAAACCCAGCCCCAGCCAAAAAAAAAAAAAAATTGATCATTAGAGTCTTGTGTAACTTTGCCTCCTTACACTTATGTCTGCTTACTGTTTGCAGATTGTTGTTTCACACTCTAGAGTTATCTCAGTCATAAGAATAACTTAGTTTAGAGAGATTAATAATATTCAATTAATATAAGAATAAGAGGTTGTCTTAGGCGATCAGGTAGAAATACCATGAGCCAGAAGATGTCATCTTGTTCTTCCTTGTTCTATGTTTCCTTATTTTCCTCCTTTAGTTTTACTGAAAGAAAAACTAAATCAAAAGAGCCTCTGATCTAAGTATAGTTTTCCTTTTTTAGGCGCTGTTCCAATACCTACGGTCAATCAGTACTTGTATTTCTTGTTTGCTCCTACCCTTATCTACCGTGACAGCTATCCCAGGTAATGGCACTATAAAATAGGAATGTGGTGAGCACATGAATGTATAGCATGAAGGAGGTGGGATATGTAGGTAGGGACCACCAGTTCACATAGGAATATAGAGAATATGAAAGTTCATTTTCTTCTGTGTGGCTTGGGACACCTCAAATGGTGATTTACATATAGCAGTCTAATTTGATTATAGTAAATTTTTATGTTTTTTTTTTTTTAATTTATTGTTGGGGATTCATTGAGGGTACAAGAAACCCTGCGTGCATTTGTTAGGTGTTTGTTTTTGGGACAGAGTCTTTGTCACCCTGTATAGAGTGCCGTGGTGTCATGGCTCACAGCAACCTCAGACTCTTGGGCTCAAGCAATATTCTTGCCTCAGCCTCCTGTAGCTGGAACTGTAGATACCTGACACAATGCCCAGCTAGTTTTTCTTTCTTTTTTTTTTTTTTTTTTTTTTTTGAGACAGAGCCTCAAGCCGTCCCCCTGGGTAGAGTGCCGTGGCATTACAGCTCACAGCAACCTCCAACTCCTGGGCTCAAGCGAGTCTCTTGCCTCTGCCTCCCAAGTAGCTGGGAC
>CAUYTI010156989.1:0-10026 GCA_963575145.1 Galago senegalensis | reverse complement strand
CCACACACACCAGGTGGGGCTAGTTGCACTGCTCTGCGCATGCTCGTGCAGCGGTTCTGGTAAACAGGAAGCTTAGCACGTGGCAGGGCGAGGGTGCCTGAGGGCCGTGCCGCGGTCACGCCCCATCATGGCTACCAACATAGCTTGTTTTTTATGCTATTTTAAATGATATTTTTCTGTTGTTTCTTTAATTCTTTGTTGCTAATAAATACAGATACAATTGGGTGGCACCTGTGGCTCAAAGGAGTAGGGCGCTGGCTCCATATGCTGGAGGTGGTGGATTCAAACCCAGCCCCAGCTGAAAACTGCAAAAAAAAAAAAAAACAAACAAAAAAAACCAGATACAATTGATGTTCTCACATTGGTATTATGTCCTGCTTCTTGCTAAATTCACTCATCAGGAGTTGTAGGGGGGTTTTTTGTGGTTTTTTTTTTTTGAGACACAGTCTTACTTGGTCACCCTTGGTAGAGTGCTGTGGCATCTTTCGCTCACAGCAACCTCAAACTCTTGGGGCTTAGCGATCCTCCTGCCTCAGCCTCCCAAGTAGCTGTAGCTGGCACTACAGGCACCCACCATAATGCCCTGCTATGGGTATTTCCTTGGGCATTCAGTCAGCTTAGGGTGCTTAAGATTTATGATAAACTTCCTTTTTTTTTTTTTGTAGAGACAGAGTCTCACTTTTTCGCCCTTGGTAGAGTGCAGTGGAGTCACTCCAGCAACCTCTAATTCCTGGGCTTAGGCAATTCTTCTCAGCCTCCCAATATGATAAACTTATCATAAATTTAATTGTGAACTAAAATAAAATCTTAAGCCCCCCAGGGAATTGAATGGCCAAGGAAATACCCAAAGGCTGAGTTGCTGACCCTAGGGAGATCAGACACATCTCCTTAGTCTCCTCTCTTCTCGATAATGTCCTCTGTAGCTCATTAACAGGCTAAGGCCTTGAAAGACAAAGCTTCAATCATACCTGCAGGTCACACATTTACTTAACAGAGCATTTGAGTCTGGGTGTGTGTCCTAAGTCATGGTGGCTCATTTCTGATCAGCAGATTTCCTTATCTTAAAACATTCTAAGCCTTTAGACAAAGCTTCATTTCTTTAATCACAAATCAAAGAATTGTTAAATCCACCTATAACATGTAGTGTCCTGCTTGAAGGCCCTTTGGGCCAAATTAACATACACCCTCCATGTATTGACTGATGACCGTACCTGTAATTCTTGGCTCCCTGCTATGTACAAAACCATAGTGAAACACAACCAACCAGGGTGAGACCCCTTGCTTGAGGCTTCTTGGGTGTGTTCCTGGGTCAGGATTGCACACATTCAGCTCAGAATAAACTGCTTTGTTTTATAGAGTTTGGGATCTTTTGTTGACAATAGCATTTTTTTGTGTACACCATCATATTGTCTGTCGCTAAAAACCTATCAACTTTTAAAGTTCTTATAACATTATATTTTATTTTATTTTGATATAGAGTCTCACTTTGTAGCCCTTGGTAGAACGCTGTGGAGTCATAACTCAGAGCAAACTGTTGGGCTCAAGAAATTGTCTCGCTTCAGCCTCCCAAGTAGCTGGGACTACAGGTGCCCGCTACAATACCTGGCTATTTTTTTTTTTTTCCTTTTAGAGATGCATTCTTGCTCTGGCTCAGGCTGATCTTGAACCTGTGAGCTCAGGCAATCCACCCACCTCGGCCTCCCAGAGTGCTAGGATTACAGGTGTAAGCTATTGTGCCAGGTCAGTCTTACACTTTTAAATAAATCCCCTCCAAACCTGGGGCTATTCTCCTTGGCACTGCACCGCCCCCCCCCCCCAGCACCCTTGGCAGCCAGGGCGATGCTTGGCCTGACCTGCAGCCCTCTGTGTGGTCTCCAACTCTCCAAGTCTAACACAGAGCCAGGCCAGTCTCTCCAGAGTGCTCCAAAATGGGTCTGGCCTCCCTGACCCCAGCCTGCTCCATCCCCGAGACCCTTCAGCTGCTGGACAAACTCATCTGGGTGCATCTCCCCACCCTGTCCAAGTGTAGTCTCCACATGGCCAGGCAGGAAGGGTCAGATGGAGGACCCCTGCAGAGCCGGCCTCAGGCCTCCTGGTGGGGAGTGGCTCTGGGCAGCACCCTTGCAGAGCCTTCCTGCCTTCCTGCTAGCGCCTGGGCAGGTGCTGTTCTCTGGGATCCTCTTTACTCCTTTCTCTTCTACTTCCTCAGGTCTCAGCTGAACTGTCCCCTGCTTAGGGACTCTTCCCAACCCCACCACCACTTGGGGTCTGACCTGTTTACACTTCCCTTTCTGGCCCCCAGCCTACATTTGACATACTCATGCCACAGGGAGCTCCTGGCCCCCTTTCTGTGCTGCCCTACCAGACCACACTGTAGGGGCAAATAGCTGTTTGAATGAATGAATTAAGGAGAGATTGTAGGAAGGAATGCAGGAATTTGTTCCAGGAGAAGGGGCAGGGGGCGGGGCCAAGAGGAGCCCAGGTGCACAGAGGACCTGGGGAGCCAGTCTACCGTTCGGTGGCCCTCCAGGCACCCCTCACTGGGCCAAGAACAGTCAGAGGGGAGCGGGCGTCTAGGCCAGTGAGTCCTGACCACCCGCCCGCGGTCCTCCTCCCCTCCTCCACCCCCCTCCTCGGTCTTCCTCTCTTCTCCTCCTCCTCCACTAGCCTCTTCCTCCTTCACCTCTCGCTCCTCCCCCACTCCCCTAGGCTCCGACGTCCGCTCCCGGTAGGAGGCGCCGTTGGCCGGACAGGGTCAGCGTGGCCTCTCTCGCGTCCACTCGGTCGCTAGGCAACTGCCGTTAGTGCACGCTGCCTGATCTAGCAGACAGCTTCGCCGCAGCGTCGGGGCGCTCAGGGACCCTGGAGAGAGCGACCGACCCCAGAAACCGACCACAGAAGTTGGGAACATGGATCTGGTCATCATGCAGGAGCTGGCCCGCGCCGAGAGCCAGCAAGGTGGGCCCAGGGCCGTGACCCCCGCCCCTGAGAGGCCTGGAGCCCAGTGACCCGCCCCGGGAAGCCCTTGGTACCCTGCGACCCCTCCCTGGGGAGCCCGGAACCCTCTGATACCAGCCGGAACTGTAAATTTGTTCCGCGCCATTTGTAGGCTTTCCAAACGGGCCAGCGGAGAGGGAGGGTTACTATTCCACCGCTTTGCTCAAACGACAGATGCCGCCTCCCTGAAGAGAGCTTACCAACTAATTAAGTCGGCCAACCTGGGGAAGTCGGAGCTGGACCCCTGGGAAAGCTTCAGCCCCAACCTGTTTGTTCAGTGCGCAGAACAGGCCCTCAAGGTAGTCAAGCGTCTAGGCCCTCGAGGCTGTGCTTGGGGGTGTGTGGTGGGCTGGGGAGAGGCACCCCTGGTCCCCCAGAAGCGGATGAGCAGGCAGGATCCCTCCAGGGGCCTGTCCCAGTGTGTCCAGCTCCTCAGTCTCACGTGGGCCGTGTTGTCCGCAGATGGGACAGCCACAGGTGAGCGAAGACTGCATCCAGATGTACTTCAAGGTGAAGGGGCCTGTCACCCAGTTTCTGGGCCGAGCGCACCTGTGCAAGGCCCAGCTGTGCGCCCCGAAGTCCACCGACAACCTGGTGAGAGGTGCCCTGTGCCCCTCCCCCAAGCTGTTTTCATCTGGCCCCCCAGGTGTCAGGACAGAAATCTTAAAATTATATTTAGCAAGTAAAGTGACCAAGTTCATTTCACAGTGACGTGAAATTTTCACATTTACTGTTAGGCTTCTTGCCCAAGCAATGGAATCTGACCTGTCTTGCCCAGCCATTGACCCTTGAGCCCTAGTGCACTGGTTCTTGTAGTTAGGCCTGCCTTGGGATTTGCAGCAGTGAGTTTCTGCCCCTCAGGCCCTGGAGCTGGCTCTCCCCTCTGCACCATCAGCTGGTCACAGCCCCATCCCAGGCCAGTCTTGAGTGAGGTCAGCACTCAGAGAAGTGGTGGTGAGCAGTCATTGGTGTTTTTAATTTAATTGTGCATTTTTCATGTTGTTTTAGGAAGAATTTGAAAATTGTGTGACTCAGTATATGAAGGCTATAAACTTTGCCAAAGGAGAGCCGAGGTAGGCATGATGTAATCGGCCTTTCTAACCCACTGTGAAAGATATTAGAGGTGAAATTTTTTTTTTTTTTTTGAGACAGAGCCTTGAGCTATCCCCCTGGGTAGAGTGCCATGGCATCACAGCTCACAGCAGCCTCCAACTCCTGGGCTCAAGCAAGTTTCCTGCCTCCACCTCCCAAGTAGCTGGGACTACAGGCGCCCGCCACAACGCCCGGCCATTTTTTGGTTGCAGCCATCATTGTTGTTTGGCGGGCCCGGGCTGGGGATTCGAACCCACCACCTTAGGTGTACGTGGCTGGCGCCCTAGCTGCTTGAGCCACAGGTGCCGAGCCATTAGAGGTGAAATTGACCAAGCAGCTGTCTTTATTTGGACTGTGGGGATTTTCTCCCATTTGTGGTTTGTGGTTTTTTTGCTTTTTTTTTTTTTTTTTTGAGACAGAGTCTCAGTATGTTGCCTCGCCAGAGTGCTGTGGTGTCACAGCTCACAGCAACCTCAAACTCTTGGGCTTAAGCGATTCGCTTGCCTCAGCCTCCCAAATAGCTGGGACTACAGGTGCCCACACCAATGCCCGGCTATCGTTTGTGTTTTTAATGTACTCAGGATGCTACACCATCAATAGCATATGGAACTGGGCCGTGTTCAGGCTGAGTTCACCTGAGTCTGCATGCAGCGGTTGTGATTTGCCCTTGAGAGTCTGTTCTCTCTAAGGGCCCCCCGTCACTACTCCCTCATGTTGCCCCCACACCTGCCTGTGTTGCCTGCCCAGGCCACGGCCTCCTGCTTCTAGAGGTGGTCTCTGAAACCCCAGCAAGTTTTCTATTAAATCAAGGCTTTCTTCATCAAAAGTAAATGTCATTAGTGAAACTGTAAAGCTTATGTACAAACTGGCATAAATATTACATATTCAGGCTCGGTGCCTGTGGCTCAAGCGGCTAAGGCGCCAGCCACATACACCTAAGGTGGTGGGTTCGAATCCCCAGCCCGGGCCCGCCAAACAACAATGATGGCTGCAACCAAGAAATGTCCAGGCATTGTGGCGGGCGCCTGTAGTCCCAGCTACTTGGGAGGCGGAGGCAGGAGACTCGCTTGAGCCCAGGAGTTGGAGGTTGCTGTGAGCGTGATGCCATGGCACTCTACTCAGGGGGATAGCTTGAGGCTCTGTCTCAAAAAAAAAAAAAAAATTACATATTCAGACAGAATGCAACATTGGAAGGCATGCCCATGTCTGCTTCCTTGCCTGTTGGTGGCCTTCTCTGGGGATATGGGCCCAGCCCTACAGATCTGCCTCTTTGGGGATGGGGGATGGCGAGGCCTGACCTTGAGTCAGAGGTCCTGAGGTCAGTGGGTGCCTCCAAAGGGCTCAGGTCCTGGAGCCATGATGTAGGATCAGTGAGCACCCTGGGGGACATCTGGTCCAGGGGTCTCAGGCACAGCTGTAGAGGGGCCGGGTGTGTGGCAGGGAGTCCCAAAGGGCTGTCAGAGGTGCCTCCAGGAAGAGGCCTGGTTACTGTGTGGGGACCTGGCAGAGAAGGAGTGGGGGGAGAGGATAGCTTTGGGGCATATGGATGGTGGGAGGGAGAGGAGGAGCCCAGTGGAGGACATATGGGAGTCAGAGTAGGAATTAGGGGAGAGGAGCTTACCGGGGAAGGTGTAGTCCTTTCTGGTGTGGGCCACATCCAGGGGACAGAGGAGGCCTGGGCCCTGGAGCGACTCCTGATGTGGAAGCCTCTCCAGGTAGGGCTGATGACAGTCCCCTATGGGTTCCCTCTCTCTCCTTTCCTGGCAAAGCTGGGAAAAGGTGAGTCCTATCCCTGTCCCAGGGTCATGTTGTTTGGGTCATGTGGCTCTGGTAAACTCCCTGAGGGCGTGTGACCCAAGTGAGAGCTGGCCCCTCCAGAGAGCAGCTCCAAAGTGAGAAAGGCAGAAACATCAGCCATGTTCTTCCTCACACCTGTCCCAGCATGCTGCTGCCCTAGAGAGATGCCCAGACTCCAGGAGACACCTCTGCTCACTTCTCCTGCACTGCCCAACTCGCAGGGGTGGTTTAGCCCCCAACAGTCCTTCTCTCATCTCCTGGCTGCTTTCTGGTCATCTTTATCTGTTGCCTCCTCCAGGCAGCCTTCCTTGGTTCTTCTGTCCTTGCCCTTTGTTGTCTATCCTTTGAGTGACAAAAGAGGACTTGCTTGGTGCTGTATTTTCATGGCGTCTGCTCAGTGGGTGGAAGGATTGACTAAAAAGCGACCTGGTCTGGACTTAGGAGCCTATGGTCAGGTCATTGCAGCCCAGGCTGAGCTGGAACTACCTGCACTCTGGGAGCAAAGCCGCCCAGGCGCCCGGGTCCCACGCGGGTGCGGACGAGAGGCTTGGCAGTGGCTGCTGCCACCTGCTGGACACAGAGGGGAACGCGCGATCTCGCCGGAGGGGCCGGGAGCATAGGCACCCATGACCTGGGTGCTCAGGCAAGCGTGGCTGCGCCCCTCTTCAGACCTCCTCTCCTTCGTTGCAGGTATTATTTCTTGGTATTTAACGCCTCAGTCCTCTACTGGCAAATGGTGAGACCATTTCTGAAGCCTGGATACCGCCACCTTCTGATCCCCAGCCTCTCCCAAATCGTGAACGTCCTGAACCAAACCGAGGAGGAAGACAAGGAATGGCGTGCAGAGCTGATGTTGTGAGTCCTGCACCTGCTCTGGGGCGCGCGGTGTAGTGTGCACGCGATGCGCTAGTACTGGCTCATGGTGTCAAATTCTTAGTTCAGTAAATTTGTAACGTAGTAGATATTTGAATAGGTTAAAACTAAGCCAGAATTAGGCCAATCCAGGCTCCCGCCCAGGGGACCCGAGTAGGGGAGCCGTGGGGGCAGTCAGGGCAGGGCCCTGACTACTGGGGCCTCAACCTGGAGAAGCCACCACTGTCTTTGTGCCGGGCAGACTGGCCAGGGATCTTCAGAGCTTCTCTTATATTCTAGAGCCTTCCTGCAAGATGGTGCTGGGTGAGGGTCGACAGCAAGGGTCCTGAATGCCAGTGCCAGAGGATCCACACTCAAGTTCAACTCCACAGTCTGTAGGCTTGGGTTGCCAGCTATTTAGCTGTTTGGGGAACCTTTAAAAGATAATAAAAATAAATAAGATCTTTCTCTCTCTCTCTTTTTTTTTTTTTTTTTTTTTTGAGACAGTGCCTCAAGCTGTCCCCCTGGGCAGAGTGCCGTAGCATCACAGCTCATAGCAACCTCCAACTCCTGGGCTCAAGCAAGTCTCCTGCCTCTGCCTCCCAAGTAGCTGGGACCACAGGCACCTGCTGCAATGCCTGGCTATTTTTTTTTTTTTGGTTGCAGCCATCATTGTTGTTTGGCGGGCCAGGCTGGATTCGAACCCACCACCTTAGGTGTATGTGGCTGGCGCCCCAGCCACTTGAGCCACAGGCGCCAAGCCAATAAGATCGTTCTTTAAAATATCATCTTCAGGCCAGGCATGGTGGTGCACACCTATAATCCCAGGACTGTGGGAAACTGAGGCAGAAAGATAGCTTGAGGCCAGAGTTGGAGACTGGGCAGCATAGTGAGACCTTGTCTCTACAAAAAAAAAATGAATAAAAATAAATAAAATATAATTTTTAAATGTTATGGAAAATTAAAATGCCAATAATTCCCTCTCCTGCTGCTAGAGACAGCAAGCTTTTCTAGCTCTTGTTGGCCCTTCTGGTGCACCACAGACCCTGGTTATGGCTGAAGGAACCGATCCCAGGGTATTTTTCTAATGTTGGTGAAACATAAATGTTATAACAGTATAATAACCTGATAACTAGGCCTTTGCAGCAGACAATAATTTCAGCAAGGTTTAATATCAATTATATATTATCTAGGGAACTTCTTGAGTGTTATCTGCAAGCTGGAAGAAAGGAGGACGCTGCTAAGTTCTGTTCCACCGCAGCACCTTTCATAAAATCAAATGTGCCACAGAAATACCGAGAGATATTCTCCATTATGGTAAGTTGACATATTAGAAAATGCAGACAGAAGAAGGAATTTTCTTAAAAAGTCATTGCTCAAAAAACTATGTATAAAAACTGTAGACAAGTCCATTAATTGAGAGAGATAAAATATGCATACATGAACAAAACAAATATAAACAGAATAGTAGTTTATCCTGTGTGAAGACATACATGACCATGACATTTTGAAAATGAAACAAGATCTTTTGCCTTTATTGTTACTTTCTGAATATTTCCTTTGTTACGACACTGAATTTGTAAAAATGTTAATAGAAAATATATAAAACTATAAGTAATTACTGTAAGAATATGTATAAAAACATTCATCAACTATTAACTTTTATATGTAAGGAATAAGCGTAAGCTACATTTGGAAAAGCTAAATATACCAATTAGAAGATACATGTTACATATGATAGAATTAATTACAGGAAGAATATTTACAAAATAATATCTAGACAAAAAATCTACATCTCTACCTAATTGTTTGAATCCAAATTAATATTCTATTCCATTTTATGACAGGTTCGTCATGAATTAATGGACAAGCATCAGTTAAGAGAAGAAAGGAAAAGTTCCATTAGCCTGTCAGTCTCTTTCTACATTAATACTCTAAAAGCGTAAGTAGTTTGGGGAGGGAGAGCAGAAGTTGAGTTTTGTCAGTGCTCAGCTCAGGAAGACGGTCCCCGCTACCTGAGGGTGTTCTGTGTTGGCAGGTGAGTTAGTGTGGGATTGCAAGGAGCTGTTTTAGGAGAGGGTGGCCTGGGAGGCAGGGCTATGAGAAGGGGATGCACTTTGCAAGTTAAGTGAAAAGGGGTTCTAGAAGAGAGTCACAGTGTCAGATTTTCCTGACACATCATGCCAAGTGAGTCTGAATTTGACCATGACATTGAAGAAAAACAAGAGTACTTTGTAAGTAAAATTCTGAAGGAGTAGGGTGGAAAAAGAAATAGCTATGGGTTGGGGGAGAACTCTTTGAAAGTTTGCTATAGGCTTGGCGCCTGTGGCTCAAGCGGCTAAAGCGCCAGCCACATACACCTAAGGTGGCGGGTTCAAATCCCCAGCCCGGGCCCGCCAAACAACAATGATGGCTGCAACCAAAAAAAGTCCAGGCGTTGTGGCGGGTGCCTGTAGTCCCAGCTACTTGGGAGGCTGAGACAGGAGACTCGCTTGAGCCCAGGAGTTGGAGGTTGCTGTGAGCATGATGCCACGGCACTCTACCCAGGGGGATAGCTTGAGGCTCCCTCTAAAAAAAAAAAAAAAAAAAAAAGAAAGTTTGCTATAAAGAGAACAAAGAAACAGAATGGTAGCTGGAGGGAAGTAGTGTGGTGGAGATGACAGTGTGTTGATGGCTGAAGGGAGTATGGAGATGACAGTGTTTGAGGACTAGGAGGAGTGAGGAGGTGACATGTTTGAGGGCTGAGGGGAGTGAGGAGGTGACATGTTGGAGGACTGAGAGGAGTGAGGAGATGACACATTGAGGGCTGAGGGGAGTGAAGAGGTGACATGTTTGAGGGCTGAGGAGAGTGAGGAGGTGACATGTTGGAGGACTGAAAGGAGTGAGGAGATGACACATTGAGGGCCGAGGGGAGTGAAGAGGTGACATGTTTGAGGGCTGAGGAGAGTGAGGAGGTGACAGTTTTGAGGACTGAGGGGAGTGAGGAGGTGACATGTTGGAGGACTGAGGAGAGTGAGGAGGTGACATGTTTGAGGGCTGAGGAGAGTGAGGAGGTGACATGTTTGAGGGCTGAGGGGAATGAGGAGGTGACACATTGAGGGCTGAGGAGAGTGAGGAGGTGTCATTTTTGAGGACTGAGCGGAGTGAGGAGGTGACATGTTGGAGGACTGAGAGGAGTGAGGAGGTGACATGTTGGAGGACTGAGGGGAGTGAGGAGGTGACATGTTGGAGGACTGAGGGGAGATAGGAGGTGAGAGGTGTGGGGACTGAGTGTAGGGAGGAGGTGAG
>CAUYTI010156987.1:0-15709 GCA_963575145.1 Galago senegalensis | reverse complement strand
CCTGTGGTCCCAGCTACTTGGGAGGCTGAGGCAGGAGACTTGCTTGAGCCCAGGAGTTGGAGGTTGCTGTGAGCTGTGATGCCATGGCACTCTACCCAGGGGGATAGCTTGAGGCTCCGTCTCAAAAAAAAAAAAAAAAGAAAAAGAAAAAAAATCATTTGGGGCCAGATCAGGTGAGCAGGAAGGGTGTTCTAATACATTTGTTTGTGTGCTGGGTAAAAACTCTTACAGCCAATGCCTTGTGAGCTGGTGCATTGTTGTGATACAAGAGCCCCAAGTTGTTGGGCAAGATTTTCAGTTAAGATTTCCCTGTTTCTTTATCGTTGTTTATGTGGTGTGCTATGCTTCTCCTCGTCATCTGACAGTTTTGATGCACAATTGACAAATTTTATGTAATGTTTTCATCAGTTTCTTTATTACTAGCTTCTCTGTCCTGTCTTCACCAGTGATGCCTTCTCTCCCCTCAGAAAAACATTTAATCTTTTTGTACACTGCCGTTTTCTTCATGGCATTATCCCCATAGACTTGTACTAACATGATTTTTTACTTCAGATGAAATCATAGTTTTTTTGTCCCTTTTGTTATATCTGACATCAGATTATGATTTCTTTTGACAAAGAGACAGGGTGTTCCTGACAGTTAAGAACTGGCCTGGCACTGTCAGACCTTGGTACGTCTTAGCGTTGGCTTGGCCTTTATACCTAGGCTATACTGTTCACTTGTTGGATATAAACAGTTTCATAGAGCATCAGATAAGCTTGTTCTGTGTCTTTGGATGATGACAAAAACAAGGCCATCCTGTGATCGTGTCTGAACATAGACAACAACAGGAGCATTTTTCAAGTCATAAAAATCTTCAAACATCCTCATCCTGGCTACCATTAATGACTATTGCTTTATGAATCACAGGCTTAGTATCACTTAATTCTTCCTACCTTGTAATGAGATTCATTAAAAGTCTTGGAACCATGGAATTAGGTAGAATTCATAGAATCAGAATTACCTCCACTTTCTTATAACATCCAAACCAGAGCAAAACCTACTTCCTCGAACCTTTCCCCAAAGCATCTAACACAAGCCAATATCCTCTAAGTCCTTTCTAATATTCTTTTAGTGAAATGTGCCAGGCTTCCCAATGGTGTGTATTCTTATTTGTAGGAAGTAATCAATGCAACTTGTTTAACTAGAGCTGTGTTCCAGGTACTTTTTGACTATGGAGAATTCACACCTGAGAATCTTGGTTTCTCTCTTTTTGTTTTTACTTTGTGAATGAAATTTTGATACAGGTAAGAATGTTTATGGCTAGGTGCAGTGGCTCACTTGACCATCCCAGCACTTTGGAAAGCCAAGGTAGGAGGATTGTTTAAGGCTAAGAGTTTAAGACCAGCCTGGGCAACATAGACCCTGTCTTTACAAAAAACATTTTATATATATAATTTTTATTTTTATTTTTTGAGACAGAGTCTCAAGCTATTGCCCTGGGTAGAGTGCCATGGCATCCCAACTCAAACTCTTGGGCTTAAGTGATTCTCTTGCCTCAGCCTCCCAAGTTGCTGGCACAGGTGCCTGCCACAACACCCGGCTACTTTTTGGTTGTAGTTGTCATTGTTGCTTGGCAGGCTCGGGTTGGGTTTGAACCTGCCAGCTCTGGTGTATGTGGCCTGCACCCTAGCCGTTGAGCTATAGGTCCCGAGCCATTTAAAATATTTTAAAAAAAGAATTTGTAGCTGTATGCTTTTCTGGGTAAATTTTAGTTTTTATAAACTAGCTTTTGATGATTGGCATTTGCATTTTTTTTTTTTTTTTTTTTTTTTAGACAGAGCCTCAAGCCGTCCACCTGGGTAGAGTGCCGTAGCATTACAGCTCACAGCAACCTCCAACTCCTGGGCTCAAGCGAGTCTCTTGCCTCCGCCTCCCAAGTAGCTGGGACCACAGGCGCCCGCCACAATGCCTGGCTATTTTTTGGTTGCAGCTATCATTGTTGTTTGGCGGGTCCGAGCTGGGGATTCGAACCCGCCACCTTAGGTGTACGTGGCTGGCGCCTTAGCCGGTTGAGCTGTAGGCGCCGAGCTGGCATTTGCATTTTTAAAAAGTTATAAATTCAACTACCTAGGAGTTCTATAAATAATAAACAAAGCAGAGAAAATCCAAAGGCAGCTTATAAATCAAACAGTTTTTATTTCCAGTGATTAATGAGCTTAGAATGTTTGGATTTAATTTCCTCCTACAGTTTTTTATAAACAATTTTGGGGTATTTGGGCATGGGAAAGTGGCTTATCTCTCTCTCTCTCTCTCATACACAAACACGGAATTTATGTAATACAGACTTACCTTGAAGATATTATAGGTTTAGTTTACAGTAAAGTGAATGTTCTGGTTAAGTCACATAATTTTCTTTGTTTCCCAGTGCATAAAGGTTATGCTTATACTATACCATAGTCTATTAAGTGTGTAGTAACATTGTGTCTTAAAAAGCCATGGATATACCTTAATTTAAAAATACTTTATTGATAAGAAATGGTAACAATCATCTGAACCTTTAGCGAGTTGGAGTCTTTTTGCTGGTGGAGGGTCTTGTTTCAGTGTTGGTAGCTGCTAGCAGATCAGGGTGGTGGCTCCTGAAGGTTGGAGAGGCTATGGCAATTTCCTAAAATAAAGCAACAATAGTGAAATTTGCCACATTGGTAGACTCTTCCTTTCCAAGAGATTTCTGTATAGTATATGATGCTATTTGATAGTATTCTTTCAAAATTGGAGTCAGACCATGTTGCTGCTTTACAAGCTAAGTTTCTGAATCTTTTTTGTCATTTCAACAATCCTCACAGCATCTTTACCAGGAGCAAATTCCATTTTAAGAAACCACAGATGAGCAGCTGGCCTGGGCCAGCTAAACAACAATGACAACTGCAACTAAAAAACAGCTGGGTGTTGTGGTGGGTGCCTGTAGTCCCAGCTACTTGGGAGGCTGAGGCAAGAGAATTGCTTAAGCCCAAGAGTTTGAGGTTGCTGTGAGGTGTGACACCATGGCACTCTACCTAGGGCAACAGTGAAACTCTGTCTCAAAAAAAAAAAAAAGATGTCAATTTCTTCCTCATAGCAGAAGGCCTAGAAGCAGCCTCAGGCATGGCAGCTGCATAGTGAGCAGGAAGCCTTTGCTGCTTTGTGGCTGTGCCATTTTTTTTTTTTTTAAAGAGAGGGTCTTGATATGTTACCCTGGCTTTCCTTGAGCTGCTGGGCTCAAACCTTTCACCTCAGCCTCCCCAGTACCTAGGACTCCAGGCATCTACCACTGTGCTCAGTTTTTGTCATTTTTAACCTTCCACTTTATTGTTCTTCCTGAAGGGTGGAAGGGATGAAGAAGAAAAGGAGAGAGAGGGTATGTATCTACTGTCTTTCTTCTTTTTAGATGCAGAGTTCTGCTCTGCTGCCCAGGCTGGAGCATAGTGGCCTAGTCATAGTTCACTGTAGTCTCAAACTCTCGGGCTCAAGCAGTCCTCCAATTTCCCTCCCAAGGAGCTGGGACTAATAGTATGTGAACATCATCACCCTTGGCTAAGTTTTTATTTTTATTTTTTTGAGACAGTTTCACTGTGTTCCTCTCCGTAGAGGGCCAAGGTGTCATAGTTCACAGCAACCTCAAACTCTTGGGCTCAAGCAGTCCTCTTGCCTCAGCCTCCCAAGTAGCTGGGACTACAGGCACCCGCCACAGTGCCCTGCTAATTTTAGAGACGGGCTCTCACTGTGACTCAGACTGGTCTTTAATTCCTGAGCTCAGGCAAGCCACCCTCCTTGGCTTCCCAGAGTGCTAGGATTATAGGCATAAGCCATTGTGCCTGGCCTCCCTTGGCTAAATTAAAATTTTTTTTTAGAGACAAGGCGTCACTATGTTGCCCACTGGTTTTCAATTCTTTGTCTCCAAAATTGCAGGGGTTTTAGGTGTATGGCACCCAGTGTCAGCTGTAGTTTAAAGAGATTTCTGGAAAGTTATAGTGTAACTTTTGTTTAGATTTTATTTGCTAGAATTTAGTTCGTGTCTGCCAGACCTAACTGCAAGGCAAGCTAGCAATTGTCCTCTTTCTTTCTGGGCTGCCATGTGCCCAATTAAAAAGTGGGGGAGAAAGCAAGAACAGATATTTGGATAGTAACTGGCAACCTATTCCATAGTAAATAAAGCAGTATCCTGGATGTTTGGGGTTCTCTAATTTACTGCCACTTGCCTGCTAACCTATACTGAGCCCTGGGCTCTTTGTGGATGCTGAAAATTGTTAGAAAATGTAACTGTCTTAGAGTTCTGTAGTATTGTTGTTTCTGGAACCTATTCATGAATTGTGGCCTATGGGGCTGTATGTGAACCCGCTGTTAAGATCTCCTGTTAGAATGTTCCATAGTATGACAGTTCTTTTTTTGGGGGAAAGATTTTCTAATTTTTCTTTTTTTTTTGAGACATTCTCACATTATTGCCCTAGGTAAAGTGCTGTGAAGTCATAGTTCACAACAACCTCAAACTCTTGAGTGCAAGCAATCCTTTTGCCTCAGCCTCCCAAGTAGCTGGGACTACAGGCAGTTACCATAATGCCTGGCTATTTTTTAGAGACGGGATTTTGCTGTTGCTCAGGCTGGTGTTGAATTCCTGAGCTCAAGCAACCCACCTACCTCAGCCTCCTAGAGTGCAAGGATTATAGGTGTGAGCCGCTGTGTCTGGCATCTAAGTTTTCATTATTCATTCACAAAGTCAACACAAGTTTGCTAGCATACTTTGTATGCTAGTTACTATGATAGCACTCGAAGATTCAGGGACACCATGTGTCTTGCATGGAACTGTATCTAGTGTTAGATATGATTGAGTCTCTCCATTTTGCAAATGAGGGAATAGAGATTTAACGGCCCGTGAATGATGGAGCAGGTATTTGAACCCAGATCTGAAGCCAAAACTTCTTTTAGTTATCATGAAATACACTCGTCATAAGCATGAGACACATTGAGTGGAGTATTCTAATGGTTTAGTTTCAAATTCTTGTCTTGGGTTATATAACCAGGGATCTTTTGTGTGTGAGCTTTCTGTTAACACTCTACAAACCCTTAAAATGTTTAAGTATGTGATGATGCTACTCTTTTGATTCTGTATTTTTTTGAACCTATATTGCAATTAGCGTGATACATGACATGTGATAAATGCCAACTGGTAGTCTAATCCAAGAGTAGTACAAAATGATCATATTTGAAAATGTCTTATCAGCATTCAAATTATGTATATCATTTAAAAAATTCTATGAAAATCACCTTTCGATCACCCTGTAAAGCAGAACTATCTGGTGCTGGGTGTGTTTTCTTTCTTCTCACAAGTGTGCTGTCATGTGCGCTGACAGCATCACACGTGGAGTTTAGCATAAAAGCTTTTTGCTTCAAGCTGAGGTCTTTGACCCCACTGATAATACAGATGTTCTGATAATTTCCTCTCTTCTGCCCCTTTGTAACTCAAAAAGCGTAAAAAAGGGAAAATTATGTGAGTAATTACAGTATTAAATTACTATAGAAAACCATTTGAGCTTTTTAAAATTCTCTTTTCAAGTTTAGTTTCAAATCACCAGCTTCTTAAACCAAAAGTTTCTTCCATTGACAGGTCCTAGATTATGAATGCATCATTTATTTATCAGTTGCCATCTCTGCTTCTTGTTTTATCAGAAACAGTTTGTTTTCTAGTGAAAGTACTGCTGATACTAGTTGTAGAGACTAGATTTGACTTTAGAAGTTTGCATAAAAGTACAGCAAATAGGCAGCGGCAGGCATGTTGCTGTTTTCTAATCTGTGGACGTAAACTGTCATAATATCAGTGTTTGATCATTCTGTCCTTAAGTGCTGGTTCTTATTTAACTCTAGGGCGATTTGATGAAGCTGTTATTGAAGAGAGAAGACAGTGTGCTGAAGACCTACTGCAGTTCTCTGCCAATATTCCTGCTCTTTACAACAGTAAACAGCTTGAAGATTTTTTCAAGGTTTGGTAGTCTCTGTGGAATGTTTCATGTTATTAAATACGTTCATTTTCTAATTTGTGGTAAAGTGAAATAGAAAATGTCATTCACTAAAAAAGTAGAAATTAGTAGCTAGATAACAATGTCTATAGACTGTCTTCTATTTTTAGTGTAGAAATGTGTTTTGTCTTTTTGAGACAAAGTCTTACTTTGTCAGGTGCAATCATTGTGCACTACAGCCTGGAATTCTTGGGCTCAAGCAATCCTCTGCCTCAAGCCTCCAGAGTATGTTTTGACTCATAGACTTTAGAAATATTATAAAGAGCTTAGAGATGATCTAATCTACTCTATTGTAATTGCAGTAGATTTAAAAAATATTAGATGCTCTTGTGGTGCTTCATGCCTGTAATCCCAGCACTCTGGGAGGCCGAGGTGGGTGGATTGCTTGAGCTTATGAGTTTGAGACCAGCCTGAGCAAAAGCTAGACCCCCCTCTCCAAAACTATAGCCTGGCATTGCCTGTGTGGCGCCTATATCCCCAGCTACTTGGGAGGCTGAGGCAAGAGGATCCCTTGAGCCCAAGAGTGTTTTTTATTTTTTTGTTTTTTTTTTCCAGATAGAGTTTTACTTTGTTGCCCTTGGTAGAGTACCATGGTGTCATAGCTCACAGCAACCCTCAACCCATGGGCTTAAGCAATTCTTTTGCCTCACCCTCCCGAGTAGCTGGGACTACAGGTGCCAGCCACAATGCCTGGCTGTTTTTAGAGCCAGGGTCTCGTTCTTACAGGCTGGTCTCGAACTCAAGAGCTCAGGCAATCCACTTGCCTCGGCTTTCCAGAGTGCTGGGATTACAGGTGTGATCCACTACACCCAGTTGCCCCGGAGTTTGAGATTGCTGTGAGCCTGATGCCATGGCACTCTACTGGGGGAAGAAAGTGAGAGTCTATTTCAAAAAAAAAAAAAAAGGTATTATTAGGTATCATGAAACATGAAACTCTAGCAGTTATCTTCCATTCTTTGAAGTGTCTTTCAGTGTTATATTTCCCTTTGGAATATAAACAGTTTATATTAAATTTGTTATAACTATATTGAGTTGTTTAAATATATAACAAAAATGGTCACTGTACAGTTTTAGAGAACAGGACAGTCAGTTCAATTTATGGTACCTGAGATCATTGGGGATCAGTGTTGTTAGTTTTCTTCTAATTCCTTTACAGTTTATATTAATAGTTTTCTATTAATAGTTGTCAGTTGGTGTCATTGTCTTTACCACATTTTTCTTTTCTTTTTTTTGAGACAGAGTCTCACTTTGTTGCACTGGGTAGAGTGCTGTGGAATCATAGCTCACAGCAACTTCAAACCCACGGGCTCAAGCAATCTTCTTGCTACAGCTTCCCAAGTAGATGGGACTATAGGCACCTGCCATAATGCCTGCTGGCTAGTTTTTCTATTTTTAGTAGAGACAGGGTCTTGCTCTGGCTCAGGGTTGTCTAGAACTCCTGAGCTCAAGTGACCCACCCGCTTTGGTGTCCCAGAGTGCTAGGATTATAGGCATGAGTCACTGTACCTATCAGCACCACGTTTTTCTTGTAGTGAAAAATTACTAGGCTAATTTTTTAATTAGCCTTTTAGAAAAAAGCTACGTAATTATGCCATATTTTTTTCTTCTTTAACTAAAATTTACTCATTTGTATAAATTTTCTTAGCATATCTAACCAGCAAGATATATGAGTAATGGTATATTTAATTTTCCTGATCCTTATGGGTTTCCTCCAGGAGGAATTTATTTTTATGGTTTGTTTTAATTTATTGATGTAAGTTGATCTTTTGAATCTTATGACTTACAACTTACAGTAATAGAAAGAAAAATAGTAATAGAAAAGCTCATCATAACATAAGGTTCCTAATGGCTGACCTACTTGCTTCATTGTTCCATTACTCTGCAAACTTAGACTGAGATCATAAATTTGGGTTCTGTTTATAACCTAATCCAGATTGTTAGCACAGGTCAAACTGATAGAGTGTTTAGCTCTTTGCTGTTCTCTGTTATAGTTGTTTCTACATGGCAGGAAGTCTATACTTACAGAAAGAGGCATTATTATTAAGCGAGAAGGATACTACTTTACGGAAATCATGTAAAGCAGTCATGCACATTAACATGTGCTGTAGGCTAAAATAATTTAGTGTAGGATTATGGGAGTTAGAGTGTACCTTAAATAATTTAAATAATAGTTACCTATTTATTCTATTTTTCCTGGGTCTGTGAATTCCTGTTTGTAACTGATGCTGGAAGTCACTTGTTTTTAGACTTTGTGAAATGAGACATTCATTTTTAGGGTTTGTGAAAGATTGGACAGTTTAAGAGAAATCAAACTAATCTTGGAAAGTATCTTGGAACTAGCTTCAGGAGTGTGCTGAGTGGGATACTGATTTGGGAATGTCAGAGTGTCACAACAGTGCCATAAGTAGAGATAAGAAAATATGTTCTATGGGGGTTATTTAGTTGCAAAAGAAAAAAAAACCATATTAGCTTAAACAAAAAATTGATGTGTTTCATACAATAAGAAATATGAGCAAGGAGCATAGTCCTGGATTGGTACAGAACTCAATAATTTTACCAAGGTGTTAAAGTTCTGGGTTTGGATGTGAAAAGCAAAGGAGGGCTAAAAGAAACCAGGTTTGTTTTTTTTTAAGAGACAGAGTTGCACTTTATCCCCCTTGGTAGAGTATTATACAAGCTCACAGCAACGTCTAACTCCTGGGCTCAAGTGATTCTCTTGCCTCAGCCTCCTGAGTAGCTGGGACAATAGGCGCCTGCCACAATGCCTGGCTATTTTTTTGTTGCAGTTTGGCTGGGGCCGGGTTCGAAACTACCACCCTTGGTATATGGGGCTGGCACCCTACCCACTGAGCCATGGCACTGCCCCAAACCTGCCAGTTTTTGAAAAGCTTTCCCAGAAACACTATCTAGAGATGGCCCTTCTTGCATTCCACTGGCCAGAACTGGGTTACATGACTAGCCTTATTTTTGGAGGACTTGTAGCTTTCTAGTTCTGCTCTTGGGTACAAGTAGCGAGGGAAGGTGTTTGGGTAGCCAATCCAATGGTAATACTACAATATCACTGTTTTTGTTTTTGTTTTTTTTTTTCCTGTGTAGAAACACTGATGATACCATACCATATAGCCACTTGCTTAGATTGAAGTTTTTTTTTAAAAACATACATAGATGGGTTGGTGCCTATAGCTCAGTGGCTTGGGTGCTGGCCACATGCACTGGGGCTGGTGGGTTCCAACCTGGCCCGGGGCCTGGCAAACAACAATGACAACTACAACAAAAAAATAGCCGGGTGTTGTGGCGGGATCCTATAGTCCCAGCTACTTGGGAGGCTGAGGCAAGAGAATCGCTTAAGTCCAAGAGTTCAAGCTTGCTGTGAGTTGTGACACCATAGCACTCTACCAAGGGGGATAAAGTGGGACTTTGTCTCTAAAAAAAACAAAAATAACAACACATAGAGTAGAATAATATTGTAATCAACCTCTATTACCAGTCACTCAGCTTCAGAAATTATCAGTATATTGCCATATTAGTTTCATCTATACTTTCCCACCCCATACTCTTTATTGGTTATTAATATTTTTAATTTTTATTAGCATGCCTTAAAATTTACTGATTGTTAAGTGCAAGTCACTGACTTTCAGTACATTTAAAAGAGTTGTGCAGCTGTCACCACCATCTAATTTTAGTGATTTCTATTACCTTAAACACATTTTCCTGTGTCCACTTGCTAGTGCTCTCCTCTTCCATCCCCAGCACTGGGTGGCCACCTATTTCTGTCCATAGACTTGCCTGTTCTTGACATTTCAGATAGATGGCATTATGCAGTCTGTGGGCTTTTGTTCTGATGTCTCTCACTTCCTAGCATAATGTTTTTGAGCTTCATCCTTGTTACGTCATGTGTCAGTATTTCATCCCTTTATATTACTGAGTAACATGAGTAACATTTTATTATACAGATTATACAACTTTTTATTTATCCCCCAAGAAATTGCTGGGCATTTGGATTGTTTCTGATTTTTGTCGCTTATGACAAATGCTGCTGTGAATGTTTGTGGATATGTGTTTTCCTTTCTCTTGGTACAAGATGAGTGAATTACTGGGTGGAATTACTCTGGATGAGTGGAATCACTGGGTCTTGTGCTGAGTTTATGTTTTTAAGAAAGCTCCTATCTGTTTTCCAAAATAACCGTGTCCTTATATTAGGCAACTGTCTATGACAGTGTCATTTCTTCCACAGCCTCACCCTAAAGTCTGAGGATGTTGAGTCTGTTTTCCTGTATTCATGTATTTTCTTAGGTGAAATATCTATTAAAATCTATCCACTTTTTAATTGGGTTTGTTTAATTGAATTGAAAGAGTTCTGAATATATTCTGGATAAAAGTCCTATTTTTTTCTAGAAGTTTTAATCTTACATTTAGGTCTGTGATCTCTTAGTTAATTTTTGTGTGTGGTGTGAAGTAACAGTCTAAAATTATCTTCTAGCATATGATTGTCTAATAGTCTTAGCACCACTGAAAAGCAATCCTTTGCCATTGAGTTTTTTTTGGCATTGTTGCTGAAAATAAATTATAAAGATGATGGCTTATTTCTGGACTATTTTTTTTTTTTCTTTTGCAATTTGGCTGGGGTTGGGTTTGAACCTGCCATCCTTGGTTTATGGGGCTGGCGCACTACTCACTGAGCCATAGGTGCTGCCCCTTATTTCTGGACTATTGATAATGTTCTTTTAATCTGTGCCTTTTCTCATGCCAGTACCATACTGTCTTGATTTCTGTAGCTTTGAAAGTTTTGAAATCAGACAGTGTAAATTTGCTCACTTTATTCTTTTTCAAAATTGTTATAGCAATTTTGAGTCCTTCAAGTTTCCATAAAAAAATTTAACTTCATCTTGTGCATAAGAATAAAAAATTCTCATACAGTTTTGATTGGAATTATATTAAATCTATAGTTGAATTTGGGGAGATTTGTCATTTTAACAAACAGTATCGTCTTCTAAAACATGAACATGAAATGACTCTCCATTTATTCAGATGTTCTCATCAAAGTTTTATAATTTTCAGAGTGTAAGTCTGGAGCTTCTTAAACTAATTGTGTTACAAAGAATTTAATCTTGATGCTATTGTGAATGGAATTGTGTTTTCTTCACTTAACATTATGCTTTCCTTATTCATATTTTAGCATGTATCAGTACTTGATTCCTTTTTATAGCTGTATATTTCTTTCTTTTTTTTTTTTTTTTTTTAAGACGGAGCCTTAAGCTATCCCCCTGGGTAGAGTGCCATGGTATCACGCTCACAGCAACCTCCAACTCCTGGGCTCAAGCGAGTCTCCTATCTCAGCCTCCCAAGTAGCTGGGACCACAGGCGCCCGCCACAATGCCTGGCCATTTTTTGGTTGCAGCCATCATTGTTGTTTGGCAGGCCTGGCCTGGGGATTCGAACCCACCACCTTAGGTGTATGTGGCTGGCGCCTTAGCCGCTTGAGCCACAGGTGCCAAGCCTATAGCTCTATATTTCTTTGTATGGCTATGGATATAGTATATTTTGTATATCCATTCGTTAGTTTGTACACATTCGGTTGTTCCTCTTTTGGTTATGATTATTGGTACATAAGGGTTTTGTATGGATATATCTTTTCATTTCTTTTAGGTATGTACCTAGGAGTGGAATTGTTGTAGGAATATTTTTATTTTTATTTCTATTTATTATTTTTTTGAGACAGAGTCTTAAGCTATTGCCCTGGGTAGAGTGCTATGACATCACAGCTCACAGCAACGTCCAACTCTTGGGCTTAAGCAGTTCTCTTGTCTCAGCCTCCCAAGTAGCTGGGATTGCAGGTGCCCACCACAATGCCTGGCTATTTTTTGGTTGTAGTTGTCATTGTTGTTTGGTGGGCCTGGGCTGGATTCAAACCTATGTATGTGGCTGGAGCCTTAACCACTTGAGCTACAGGTGTCAAGCCTGTTGTAGGAATATTTTAAATTCTAACTCAGTTTATTTACATGTTACAGGTCTGTTCTGATTTTCTCTTCTTGAGTCATCTTTGGTAATTTGTGTCTTTCTAAGATTTTCATATAAATTGTGTATTAATGACATAAGTTTTTCATAGTATTTCCTTATAATGCTTCTCATTTCTGTAGGGATGTTAGTTATGTCTCCTCTTTCATCCATTATTTTGGTAATTTGTGTCTTATCTATTTTTTTTGATCAGGCTAGCTAAAAAATTTATGTTTACTTTTTTAAAGGACCAATTTTAATTTTCCTTGAATTTTTTTCCTGTTTTCTATTTTTTAAATTGATTTTTGCTGTGATTTCCTCTCTTTTGCTTGCTTTTGGGTTTACTTTGTTCTTTATCTAATTTTTTTTTTTTTTTGAGACAGAGCCTCAAGCTGTCCCCCTGGGTAGAGTGCTATGGCATCAAAGCTCACAGCAACCTCCAACTCCTGGGCTCAAGTGAGTCTCTTGCCTCAGCCTCCCAAGTAGCTGGGACCACAGGCACCTGCCACAACGCCCACCTATTTTTTGGTTGCAGCCGTCATTGTTGTTTGGTGGGCCTGGGCTGGATTTGAACTCGCCACCTTGGGTGTACATGGCTGGCGCCTTAGCCATGTGAGCCACAGGTGCCGAGCCTATCTGATTTCTTAAAGTAGAAGCTTAACTTATTCAGTTGATACTATTCTTGTCTAATATCGTGACTTATAGCTATAATTTTCTTCTTAGCACTGCTTGAGCCTTACCCATAAATTTTTATATGTTTAGTTTTAATTCATCTTCAGTTAAATGCATTTTCTGATTTGTGATTTCTCTGTTGATCCATTAGTTGTTTAGAAATGTATTCATTAATTTTCACATGTTTATGAATTTTCTGGAGTTTCTTCTATTGTTGGTTTTCTTGTAGTCAGAGAACATATTTTGTGTGATTTCAAACCTTTTAAATTTCTTGAGACTTGATTATTCCTTAACATATGATATATTCTGGAGAATGTTCCGTGTATACTAAAAAGAGTATATATTCTATTGTCAAATGGAGTCTTATATAAATGTTAGTTAGGTCAAATTTGTTTATAATGTTGTTCAAATCTTCAATATCCTTTCCAATTTCCAATCCGATTGTTTTATCAATTACTGAGGTTGAGGTATTGACATCTCCAATTATCACTGATGAATTTTCTATTTCTCCTTTTAGTTCTTTTAAACTTTATATATTTTAGAGCTCTGTTGTTATTTGCATATAAGTTGTTAATGGTTAGATCTTTCTGGTCAATTGATTTTCTTAGCCTTATGAAATGTCTGTGTCCACAATTTGACGTCTGTTTTGTATAATTTTAACATAGCTAGCATAGATCTCTTATAGTTACTATTTATGTGGTATCCTCCTTTTCATTTTTTCCTTTCAGTCTGTGTGTCATTGAATCTCTTATAGTACATTATATGGTTTGATCTTATTTTTTTAAATCCAGTCTTAAAAGTGCTGTTTTGGGGGAGTGTTTAGTTCATTTTCACTTATTTATCATTTTTTCTATCTGTATATAAAGTAATTATCAATATAATTGAATTTATGTCTGCCATTTTGCTGTTGGTTATATGGCTCTTTTTTTTTGTTTGGTTTCTCCTTTATACCATCTTTTATGTTAAATATTATTATTTATTTTATCAGTGTGATTCCTTTTTTGTCTATTTTTTTGAGTTATAATCTTAATTGCTGTTCTAGGGATTAAAGTAAGCATCCTCGTTTATGACAGTTTCTTGAGGTTAATATTACCTTGATTCCATTAAATTATAGGTTGTCCTATATTATGCTATTTACACTCCCTTCTTTGTGTTATTTTTAAATTTTTTTTTATTTTTTGATTGTAGTTGTTGTTTGGCAGGCCTGGGCTGGATTCGAACCCACCAGCTCTGGTGTATGTGGCTAGTTCCCTAGCCACTGAGCTACAGGTGCTGAGCCCTTTCTTTGTCTTATTATCATATGTATTACTTTAAAAATTTTGTAAACTCAATGGTCCAGCCTTCCGATTATTATTATTTATTCTGATGTCTTTTAAAGAAGTTAGTAAAAGAAAACAGAATAAGTATTTATGTAGTATTTTCTGTTTGTCTTCATATTGACTTTTTTTGGTGTTCTTCATTTGTTGAGGGGGATTTAAATTACCATGTTATTATCAGGTAATTTGAATTACCATTTCTTTCAACTTTCCTGTTTATCTGTATGTGTTTTTTAAGTCATATTTGCTAGCAATAAATTTTCTCAGTCTTTGGAAATATTTTAATTTTCCCTTCACTATTTTTTTTAACTTTTTTTTTCAAGTCTGCAATACTTAAGCCATCCTAAGACTTCTTTTATTCCTGAAAAGTTATTTTTGCTTAATATGTTGAATAATTGATTGACACTTTTTCTTTTAGCAATTTGAATGTATCATTCCACTGCTTTCTGTGTTCCATCATTTTTGATAAGAAGTCAGCAGTCAATTTTACTATAGTTCCACTGCATAAGTCTTTTTCTACTAACTCCTTTCAAAATTTTGCCATTGTCTTATTTTTTTTTTTGGAGACAGAGTCTCATTCTGTCATCCTGGGTAAAGTGCCTCAAACTCTCGGGCTCAAGAGATTCTTTGGCTCAGCCAAGAAGCTGGGACTACAGGTTCCTCCACAATACCTGGCTAATTTCTTTTTGTAGAAACTGGGTCTTGTTCTTGCTCAGGCTGGTCTTCAACTCTTGAGCTCAAGCAATCCACCTGCCTCTGCCTTCCAGAGTGCTGAGATTACAGGCATAAGCCACTATGCCTTTGCCTTTGTTTTTTTAACAGTGTGAAAGATATTCTCTTTGTGTTTATCCTAGTTGGGGTTTATTTATCTCCTTGCATTTGTAGATTAATATTTTTTTGTCAAATTTTAAAGTTATTTATCTTGTTTCAAAAAAATTTTTTGTCCCTGTCTCTGTCTTGTTTTTATCTGGTTCTCTCATTACATGTAATTGATATGCTGATACTGTCCCATAGTTCTCTCCAGTTCTGTTTATGTTTGTTCTGTCTCCCCCCCTCCAATGATCTTATATTACATTGTTTTTATTGATTTTCAAGTTCATTGATTCTTCCCTCTTAAATCTGTTGTTAAACACCCTTAGCAAACTTTAATTTTATTACTGTGCTTTTCAACTCCAGAATTCCCATCTCTTTTTTTTTTAGATTGAGACATACTTCATAAAGTATAAAATTTACTATTTTAAAATATATAATTCAGTGATTTTTAGTATATTCACAAGGTTGTGCAGCCATCACCATGGCCTAAATGTGGTACATTTTCATCACTCCATAAAAAAATTACACATCCATTCACACTCACCTCCTCCTCCTCCACTTGCTTCAACCTCTGACGCATACTTTCTGTTTTTATAAATTTGCCTTTCTGGACATTTCACATAAATGGAATCATAACATATGTGGTCTTTTGCATCAGACTTTCCTTACATAACTTAAACCTTTCCAATCCAATTTTTTTTTTTTTTTTGACTTTATGACAATGATTTTATTTTTTGTTTTTTTTTTTTTTTTTTTTTTTTTATTGAGTGTTAACTATGTACATTGATACTCTTCTGGGGTACAGTGTGGGGTTTTCACATGCATTCTGAAATACTTCCATCAAACTGGTCAACACAGCCTTCTCCAATCCAATTTTTATGCTAC
>CAUYTI010156986.1:0-11974 GCA_963575145.1 Galago senegalensis | reverse complement strand
GGGTTAGAAAGAAGTACTTTGGTACTGGGAGAGGACTGTGGGATAAACAGGGGAGGGAGAAGGGTTAATAAGATTGGCTACTCAGCCTGAGTAGGAGCTACTGTGGTTGGAGAAATGGGAGTTGAAATGGACAGAACTGCTTCCGTGAAAGAGCTTGTTAGATTCTGGGCAAAGTCACATCTAATTTGGGGCTTGGTTGAGAAAAGAAGAAGACAATAATATCTAGAAGGGCTCTGTCACCTTTGGACCAGAAGAGTTGGAGCGCTCTGAGGTCTGCACATGGCCCCTACAGTTCTGATGGTGCGAGTGGCCATGAGAGGCTTCTCATGAGGTTGTAGGGACCCAGATGTTGACAAATGGAGCTGCAGCAGGAGCAGAAGGGGGAGAAAATGCCACAAGGTGATCAACTGCCCCCATGTGACTCTGAGGACTCCTTAGGGACTCCTGGAAAGGCCTACAGAGTGAATGTGCACCTATAAGCTGGACAGGGATTGTGACACTGCCATTTTGTGTAAAGAGGGGTCATAAAGTGAATTAATACACAGAGTTATAAGGAGCTAATTTTAATATGACATTCTCCTCTTTTAGATGAGAATCAAACCCAACTAAACAAAATGATCCATTTTTCCCTTTTCACTCCATTGTCATCCTTGAGACTATTACAGAGCCCAACACTGGTCCCTGCTCATCTGGACCCCCCCCCATTCTGTGACTCTGAGCACTGCCCACCAATGTTCTGACACCTCCTCCTACCCTTCCTGCTGTAGCCAGGCTGGAGTTGAGCTTCAGCCTCTTGTGGCCCAAGGACTCTGGAAAGATGCACAGAGACCACCAACACTCTGCAAAGCAGGCAAGACAGGGCTGGGAGGAGTGACCAAGCAGAGTGTCCTGGGCATCATGGGGCCAGGACAACCCTTTAGCTTTGTTTCACTCAAATTGATAGAAAACAGCAGAAAAATATGCTCAGACTTCCAGAGGCTTCTACTGGATATGCCCCCAATCTACTTCTCCATTTATAATTACATGTATTAACAAGTTCATGGTGCTGATACATGAAGCCGCGCATTATGTAATCAGATTGTCTTTGATGGTATAGTTAATGCTAATGTGATGATTATGTGTGAACATTTAAATATATGACACTCATTATCAAAAATTGATGTAAGGACCAGACACCAGATTTTTTTCTGCAGATTCTTTTATGTTCTTTGTCTGTAGGTTCTTACCGATTCAATAGAATGGCATGTGTTTAATTCATTCTTTCATGAAAGAACCTCACTGGCATCTGTTCATTGTGGCTACTGGTTGTCCTTAGTTCTTCTCTGGAATCCCAGGGACAAAGTGGGCCCACGAATTCTCCTCCTGGATTGGCCCTGCTCTTGCTCTTGCCCCTGGGAACTGGAATAGGAAATTGCAAGGGGAGTATGGAGTAAGACAGACTGGCTGGGAGTGAGGAGGTTTGAGTCAGGGAGCTGCCTCTCAGTACCTGTGTTACCTGGCACAGGCCAGTTAACCTCCCAGTTAACCTCTCTGGGATTCAATTTTCTTATAATGTTGGGTAAAACCTGTGTCAGCTAATAGAGGACAGAGTAAATGAATTATGGGGCAAACAATGAAATACTGCACAACTCTTAGAAAGACTGAAGCATGTAGATGTCTTTGTTTTGACAGGTTCAAGATCTGTTGTTTGAAAAAAAGATTTCATGTATACTATGATCCTTTATTTAAAAATTAAATAAAATATAGACATGAACAAAAAATGTCTGAAGGAATATGCCCCGACCCTATTGATATTTATCTCTGAGGGTGAGGGTATGGAGGACCTTTTTTCTTAGAGAATATTTTGACGTCTTATATTATGGAAACATTTCTTTTGGAAGCAGTGGTGAAATATAAATAAAAATTAACAAAAAAAATAGAGAAAAAATGCAGATGTTCTCTACATTCCCTTTATGCTTTGAGTAACATTTTCCTAAGACCATTGGGTCTTTCTTCAATGTGGGCTTTCCTGAAAATTCGAGACAAATTGGGTCTTTGACGGTGCTGAGAGATATTCATTCCAGCATGAAATCAGGGCTGGGGCAATTGGAATTAATGGCCCTTTGCAGTTTGTGTGAAACATACATGGAATCCCGTGAGCTCTGCAGGTGCTAGCGGGGTGGGGTGATCTACTGTGAAGTTCATTGCCATGCTGCTCCTGCTACTCAAAAGAGGGTCTGGGATCTTCCTTCCTGTGTCCTGGGCAGGATTAAGACTTCCCCAGGTGGGCCTCTCTGGCTTCAATTGCTGTGATATTTCAAATTTAGAAATGCAACCTGCCAGGCATATGGGAGGCAACCCCCATGGTCCATTTGGCTTTGTTTGGGCGTTTAGGCACTTGGAGAAGCCATGTGCTGAGGTTGTAGAGGTGGCTTTTCCTGAAGGGGAGCTTTACTCTTCCCAGGGTGGGGCAGGGAAGGATTTGGTGTGGGGTGCAGTGCATACGGCAGCCCACGTGGGCCTGCTCTGGGGAGACTACTAAACCCAAGGTTTACGATGCAGGCACAGGAGGGAGTCTCTGCTGGGACTTCTGGGGGCAGAGAAGATGCTAGGGAGCACTTCTGGGCCCACTCAGGAATCTGGGGATGAGTACAAGCCAATTAGCAGATGGGACATCAATTAGCAAAAGGACCAGTGATTTTCTTGGAAAATGTGTCCTGCTGGTCCTGGACTTAGGGGACTAGGGGCACAAAGGGGGCTAGAGCAGAGGAGTCAAGGGGAACACTGAGTATGGGGTGGGGCAGGAGGTGCTTGAAGATGGTGGTGGTGCTTTGCGAGGCAGGGAGGACCCAGAAGCTGAAGGTTAATTGCAATCCGAAGCCAGCTGGGAACCAGCCAAAGAGCATGCTGGGTAGAGCTGGGTCCTATAGCTGACACGTTACTGTGCTCCAGGCACTGTGCTAATCTCGAAGCTTTATCTGTATTATCTCATTTCAGCCTCTGCAAGCCTATGAAGTAATTGTTAATGTCCCCAGCTATAGACAAGACCCAGAGAGATTAGGTGACCTGCACAATGTCACAATGTCACCCAGCAGAACTGGGCTTTCTACCCAATCTGATTCCAGAGCCCAGATAAATAAACTCCCTCATGCCCTGTCTTCTAGGGGTCAGGTACCAGAAATTAAATGTTCTAGGCATGAAGGTAAAGTTAGGTTCTGATAGGAAATATTTTATATCCTACCAGCTACAGAAACTGACACCACCCTCTCAGGCCGTGCCTGCCTTGTGATATTTATTATGTGTCAGTCTTTTTCATGTTCAATATGTCATTTAATTACAATGCTGCATGGTAGGACTTATTTCCCCTCTCTTATAGATGAGTAAGCTGAAGTTCAAAGAAGCCAAATTCCTCCTGGGTCATACAGTTAATAAGTGGTAGAGTTAAGATCCAAATCCAAGTTTTTTTCCAAGGCTAAAGCTCTTTCCACAATAATATCATTCTCCACAGTGGGCACTGAGTAACCCTAGTCCTTTAGAATTCCCCAGTGAAGAATGATACCCCTGCAAATAAGTTTGAGAAATGGTACAGGCTATAGTCTTCTCCCAGCAGTCTATGGTGCACATTCATGCACTAAAGGCTCTGAGAAGTCCTGCGAGAAGAAAAGGTGTTTTACGTTGTTTAACTCTGAGTCACTCACACTTAAGAGTCTCTCAAACTCTTTCCATCCTAAAAAACACTTAACGAAATGTCACACTGGACTGTGAGACTCTGTCAAAGTTTACTTTCTTTTCCTCTTTCCATGAGTTCTAGCTTTGCCTGGAAAGTAAGAATGGCCAACAGCAGCTATTAGATTTTGAGATGTGCATGCTGTCTTAGTCACTTTGGACTGCTATAACTAATTAGTACGGATCGAATGGCCTCTAAACCACAGCAATTTATTCCTCACGGTTCTAGAGGCTGGAACTTTGAGATGATGGTACCAGCATGGTCAAGTTCGGGTGAGCGTTCTCCTTAGGGTTGAGGACTGCCAACTTCTCGTTGTGTCCTCACATGTTGGATAAGGGTGAGAGGGCTTGCTAGTGTTCATTTTATAAGGGCACTAATCCCATTTGTGAGTGCTCCACCCTCATGACTTAATCACCTCCCAAAGGCCCCATCTCCTAATAAAGTGGTTCTCAACCTGTGGGTTGCAACCCTTTTATAACAATGAAAATACATCCTGCATATCAGATATTTAGATTGTAATTCATAACAGCAGCAAAATTATAGTTAGGAAGTAGCAACAAAAATAATTTTATGGTTGGGGGTCAGCATAACATGAGGAACTGTATTAAAGGGTTGCGGCATTAGGAAGGTTGAGAACCACTGTCCTAATACATCAAATTGTGGGTGAGGATTTTGACACGTGAATTTCAGTGGGACACAAACTTTCAGTTCTTTGGACATGCCCTTGATAAAGATGCTAATAAATGCACAGGAAGTATGTATGAAGAAGTTAACACAGAGTTAAGTCAGAAGAATTGCAAACAACCTAAAAATTTACCTACAGGAGACAGATAAAGAAATCTCAGTATATCTGTACCATTTAATACCATACAGCAGGGAGGAAGAATGAGCCAGCCTTATGTGGGCTAATGAGGATAAGCCTACAAGGCATATTGTTTCATAAAAGAGATTAGACGCAGAACAACAATATGTTTAATATGAGACTGTGATTGTGAAATAAAGAGAAACTCTATACTTTTTATATAAACCCTAGGGCATAGGAAAGGGACTGGGTGAAGACATAAATTGGTAATAATATCTTTAGAGAAAAATACCATGTTTCCCCGAAAATAAGACCTACCCCCAAAATAAGCCCTAGCAGGATTTCTATGCATTTGTTAAATATATAAGCCCTACCCCAATAATAAGACCTAAAATATGGTACATAGCCACACCCTGCATTTCATCACGGAGTGGTAAGGAAGACTGGAATACCTTTTATCTGCCACAGCTCCTTTCTCGGAGTGGTTCACACTTGTACAGGTGCACATGTAACCTGTTGCAGGCATCCTATTGCGCATGTGTGAATGGCTAGGGGAAAGGAGTTCACCCATCACTAGGGCCAGCCCCACCAACAAGGTCAGCTCCCCCTTTCAGGTTCCAGAAGAAGATGACTTAACTGTATTTGAATAAATGTAGATTGTTGTATTATACTTAGTAAAAATAAGACATCCTCTGAAAATAAGCCCTAGTGTGTCTTCTTGAGAAAAATAAGACAGTGTCTTATTTTGGGGGAAACACAGTATGTGTATGTATATTTCCAAAAGAGAATGACTGAGAAAAGCCAGTGCACAGCAACCTAGTGATCAAGGTCAAGGAGATCCAGGGTGTATATTCTCAATGAAAACATTCTTTACATCGTGTATGTTTAAGGATAAAAGAAGTCAGGGATGGGGCTTGCCATCACGTGGAACATAGAAAACTGTTTCCTTTCTTCCTTTGTACAGAGATGGGGCGTGGTGGTGGGGCTTTCTCTGGCGGTGTTACAGCAAGAGAGGGGAACAAGTACTGACTGGGGAGGGGCTGGATGAAAGCACAGGGCGTTTGCCTCTATTTCCTGGAGCTGGCATCTGTTTGTAATAACCCTAATGCCAGCAAAGCCAGCTGTTTCTGTCAATGCCCTTGTGTCATGGTGCCAGGAAGTGGTGACATGGGGGCGCCTTCTCTCCGGCTGGCAGGTGCCTTTCACCTTGAGTTTCATCCCAGGCATTTTCCAGCCTCTGACAGCAGCACATGGGAGCAGGAATTCCCAGATGTCAGTGACATCATGCTACAACTGACAGGGCTGCAGATTGCTTCCTCTCCTTCCGGTACCCCTGTCCAAGCCAGAGTGCTCCTTTCCAATTTGAAATCTGCCACATAAAGTCCTTTCCAAAGCTTGCTGTATGGTGACGCTTTCCACTTAGAAACCCTGGATTTCAGGGGGTGGTGGGAGAGTGCCCCCAAGAGGGCTTCTGTGAGTGGAAAATGTCTTTGATGTTTACTATTTGGTCTTTAACAATTGTTGGGATTTTGAATTCTACATATGTGTTTGTTTTAATTTAAAATATCTTTAAAATTGCTACTGTTTCCCTCCCAAATCTTCTAGTAAATAGGCCATGTTCCTCCTGCAGTTTGTGTACCCCAGCCCACTGCTGGATGCACTCTGGGGTATACCAGCAGGTGAATACTCCAAATTGTTGGTCTGTCATTCAAAGCCCTTCTCAAGTTTTTCTGATCCCCATTTCCAATGCTTTCCCCACCACTCCCCCACCATGCCCTACGATGCTGTGAGTAGGGCTTTTTGTTGCCTTATGACCAACATGGGCATAGTCCAGGCTTCCTGCCTTGGCTCTGGCTGTTTCCTGTAACTGAAGCACCATGTTCCTCTGATCCATGTCTCCTGGGACCAGCTTTCCAGGGTCCTCTGGGATGTCCTCTGGGATGGAACCCAACGCTTCCATTCCATGAGCCAGAAATCACAGGGTTGTGGCTATCTCCCTTGGGGTCGTTCCCTGATTTTCCAGATGTCCTGTGAGGCAGGCACCTTGGCTAGTCCTCTGTTCACCCCCCAGGGCCCACACAGCGTCTTCTCCGGAGCAGGGGACCTAAGAAGCTTGTGCATCCAGCCTCCTCCCTTCTCAGCCCAGCTTAGCCTCCCAGGGTGTCATACTCAGCATGGCCAGCAGATGGCACCCGGGCTTCTGCCTGGCAGGTGTGTCGGCGGCGCAGGGTTGAGGAAGGACGGAAGCCTTGGGTTTGTTTTACTAGCAATCCGTGGCAGAGGCTCCTCAAGCCAGGCAGGGATATATGCCTCTGTGTGTCCCTGTTTGGGGAGGAGGTGGATGCTGGCTGATTCAGGCTTTCACAAGAGATTTGAAGAGGCTCCAGGGAAATAAGTGAAGGGGTTCAGCGTCAGGCAAGGAGAGAAATCCTGCCATATAAATGCTGACCTCTCCCACCTGGTGAGCCCCCATGGCCACCAGCCTCCCCAGGGGGTGCATCTTAAATTGCATTTTAGAACTGAGGGGACCCTTGTCCTTCCTACCCCTACCCCTCAGTCCAGACATGACCCATTTTGGCCAGGAAAATGCCTGTAGGTACAGTTTCCCAAAAAGGAGGCAGCCTGGTGAGGCTGGCAGCCTGGTGAGGCTGGAAGAGAGGGGGTGGGACCTGAGGCTTAACTCAGCTCCAAAGGCAAGTGGCCGCCTGAGGGTTGAGCCTCCTTCTGGTGTACAGCGTTGGGCAATTTTAACGTTTCTGTCTGTAAATAGGGCAGAGGACACGGAATGGGAGGCCACATGTATTGCGTGTTGCTCAGTACCAGCTGGTTGGTCCCATCCAGTGGGGCCCATAGAACAGAGCTGCTTAATCAGTGACAGAGTTATGTGGGTGTAGATAAGAAACCTCTTCACTGTCCTGTTATTTCCAGTATAGATAATGGAACAACTGTGGCATCTGTGGCTAACAAATATCGTAGAATAAATGAATAAATTACATAAAGAGCTATGAAAAATTCATGACTTAACTACATATTTAAATTTCAAAATATTTTTAATGTTAGACCTGGAAGAGATCATAGAGATTATATATTATAAGGCACAAAACAAATATTTCCTCTTAACTAATACTTTGCATTTGTCCAGCACTTTTCTGTGTAAAGTGCTTTTCTCCTCCCTCCACTCCCATGGGCTTTATCGCTGACCTCATGTACTGAGCAAGGTGTGTGTTAGCATCCTCATCTTAAAGGCAAGGAGAAGCCCAGCTGGTGTGGAGGGTCCAGGCTCCTTCTGCCAATCAGGCTCCTGATCACAGTGGCTGGTCAGGACACTTTCATATCCACAATGTAGATGGCCAGCTCAGATGAGCTTAAACATAATAGGAACTTCACTGTCTTTAATTCTTTTGACATTGAGAAATGGGGTTGGCTTCAGGCATAGCTAGATCTAGAAGCTCAACAGGATTCTTTTTTCCCATTTCCATCTCTTGACTCTTTTTCTGTGGATATATATTTTTCTCTTGTCTGATAGCAAGAGGCTTCCGGGGGCGGGGGGGAGGGAAGGGCAGAGAAGATGGCCATCAGCAAGCCTGACACACATACAGCAGTACTTGACCTGGAGGCAATAGACAGATGGTTTTCTCCATCAGGGAATGACCTTTTTGTGGTTATGCTTAGGTCATGTTCTCATTCCTAAAGTTTATGACCAGGGGAAAGGGGCACTGTGATTAGCCAGCCTGGGATCTGTGCCCACCTCTGTGTGGGGGTGTATAGAGCATCATGACTGACTGAGACCATGTGGAATGGGGAAGGGATGTTGCCTACAGGACGGGATATTGGGGAGATAACCAATGACTGCTGACCCCACAGAGCACCCTGTTCTTTAGCTGGGTGGCTAAAGTCAACTCCTGCATTGGCTGATGGCTCTTTAGGGGCAATAATGGGTCCCAGCTGGTAGGAAGGATAATGACTAACTAAAGGCAGAAACATTTTTCCTGGAATGGCACTTTCCTGGGGAAGGCGCTGTGTGGCCCCTGGGGATGAACAGAGGACTAGCTGGAAAACCAAGGAACGACCCCATAGGAGACAGCCACTATCATGTTCTTTCTGGTTCAAGAGCTGGAAGCTAGTAGGGCATCCCAGAGGACCCTGGAAAGCTGGTCCTGGGAGACATGGATCAGAGGGACATAGTGCTTTAGTTCCTGGAAACAGCCAGAGCCAATGCACGAAGCCTGGACTATGCCCACCTTGGACATAGAACAACAAAAAGCCCTACTCACAGCATCATAGGGAGGGCATGGTGGGGGAGTAGCTGGTTCTGTGCCTGTGTGGGGGAACCAAGGAGGCACTGTGGGCAGCATGGGGAGGGGGTCTGTCACAGGGATGACAAGGGGGATGGGAAAGACGCTCCATGCCTCAGTCTGACCACAACTACTAAACCTCGCACCTGTAATACCTTAGAACAGTGGTTCTCAACCTTCTTAATGCTGCGACCCTTTAATACAGAACTGCTGCCTTAGAAAAATGGAAGTCAGAATTTTTGGAACATCACCTGATAAGGCTGTTAGCGATTGTCTAAGCCGATGGTGTGAAATGTTTTTAGCAGCTATGTTAGTTCACCATCACTGCAAAACTAGGATCAAAACCAAACTACAAACCTTGGTCACTTAATGAAAAAGCATTTACTTAGTTCATGAATGTGCATGTTGGTTGAGATGTTCTCATCTGGCCGGGGCTTACTCACACGAGATCAGCTGCCCATCTGCTTCTGTAGGGGTGAGGACTAGCTGTCATCTGGGTCATGCATGTGTGCAGGACCTCAGCTGGGGTGGCCATAATGGATCACCGCTGCTGTGGTCTTTCATCTTCTTCCGGCAGGTTAGCCCAGACTTTGTCATGCAGGGGCTGGCTTTCCAGAGCAGCAATGTGCAAGGACCTTTAAATGTTTCTGTGTCATGTTTTCTGATGTCCTGTTGTCCAAAGCAAATTGAAAAAGAAAGCAAAATTTGTGGCCAGTTTGCAATCTATTATAGTAATGAAACCTTTTTTTTCCAAATGAAATCTTACTTGGAGCTCCATTTCCTAAAATGGGTATTCTCTGGATCAGGCGTCCTCAAACTATGGCCCATGGGCCATATGCAGCCCACCTAGGACATTTATCTGGCCTGCCAGGTGTTTTTGCCACCACTGCCTGTCCTGCTTAGCAGTCAACTTGTACCGGGGCCCGCAGTCCGGCCCTCCAACGGTCTGAGGGACAGTGAAGTGGCCCCCTATTTAAAAACTTTGAGGACCCCTGCTCTGGGTAGTGCAGAGGTGGGGTACCCTTGGCAGTCTCCAGGCACCCCAAGGAAACCCTATATTTCCAAAGAATGGAGTTTGAAATCCATAAATCATGTCCAAACCCCTCATTGCATAGATGAGGAGTCTGAGACTTAACAATTGCCCAGGTTGCACAGCTAATTAGAGGTAGAGCTGTCTGTCTTGATCATATTTCCACACTTGCAATTGTGATGTGAGTGTTAGGGCAGTGAACTTGGGAAAGGCTGAAGTTGGGAGAAGACTGCAACCATGAATAATTTTGGAGATACTATTTTCCATAAATTCTAAAAATCTTGGCTAGAGAAAGTGAGATTTAAGCAAAGAGCCAAAGGACGATTAGAAGCCAGTCATGTACAGAGTGAGGGGAAGATTAGTTCATCCTGTTCCAATAAACATCCCATCAGGGTTTTGTTTGTTTTAGTGGAGCTAGGAAGTTGGTTGGAAAGTTCATTTGAAAGGATAAACACCCAAGAATAGAGGGGATGAAACCGAATCATGTCAAAAAAGAACAATAGGGGAGGGAACAATATTCTGCCAGATATTAAAATATTGTATGACTTCAATAATTAAAATAGTGTAGCACAGAGATTCAGACATATAGAACAGAAGAGAAAATCTAGTAAGAAACCCAATTTGAAATGGTAATTAAGAATGCAAAAAAGGCTGCATCTCAGTTCAGTGAGGGGAAAAATGGACTTTTTAAGAAGTTGAGATAGTAAGTTATCCACATGGTATAAGAGAACTTTGACTCTATTCCTCATACTGAACACAAGCATTATTCCAAATGAATCAGAGGTTTAAATGTAAGCAAGTGAAAACATGAGAGCTGGGAGAAAATAGGTGAATCCTATAAGCTGGGATGAGGAAAAATTTTACTAACTGTAATGTGAAATACTAATACAGTAAGAAAAAAGATTAATGAGTTTGGTTACATAAATAACTTTTTAAAGGTAAACAACACTATAAGCAATGAAAAGAGACACATGCCAGTGAAAAAGGATAAATGTCAACATTGAAGCTTTTCTTTTGCAATTAGCAAAATATCAGAAGGAATTAATATCCCTAATATATAAATGACATTTAAAAATAGAGAAGAAAAAGAACAACAATAGAATGGAAAATTGGGTAACCTATGAACAGAGTGAATAAGAAAAAAATTCAGATAAGCATATAAATAGAAGTTTGATTCCACTCATAAGAGAAATACAAATTAAAACTACATTAAATAGACCTTCTCTCCTAGTAATGGCTGAATAGGATACTACTGGATTGACCCTGCTGCAGATAACAACTGTAAAATCTGGACAGTAGTACTGACAGCAGCTACGTGAAAGTTCTGGAGAGTAAAGAGAAGTAGGCAGATTCTGGTGTGAAGTTCATGTTCGGAGAAGGGGACTTATACTGGTGTAAATTCCCCATTTTTTCTGCTTGTAGCCTGGGGGCAGGTGTAATGTGTATACACATGGAGTGGTTGGGATGTTGGTGGAAAAACTAGTCTTTCTCCTCTGGAGAACAAGAGTACTGAGCAGAGTATTGAGCTACTGGAGAGAGGGGATGGGAATCCTGGCAGAGAAGAAGAACTAATGAGGGGGGGTCCCCAACCTCTGTCTTCCTTATCTCTTACTGACCCGTGAAACCTGTAGGCACAGGTAAGACTCAAACCTTCCCAGCCAAAGACAAAAACATCTATACAAACATTAGAGCTGCAACCTAAGAAAAGTTGGCTTTGTTCATTCAAGTCAGTTAACTGCTAAAACAAAAGAAACATTGCTCATTAACAAAATATAAAGGAATCCGGAATATCCACAACCAACATTTATAACGTCTAAGATACAATTCATCCAGAAGGTCTCTGAGTTATGATCCAAAATTACCTTGCATACAATGACCCTGGAAAATGGGGGATGGGGAATGGGACTCATTCAAGAGAAAAGGCAAACAAGAGAGACTAACCTCTAGGTCAGTGGTTCTCAACCTCCCTAATGCCATGATGTATTTTCATTGTTACAAAGGGGTTGCAACTCACAGGTTGAGAACCGCTGCTCTAGAGGATCTATATGTTGACATTAGTAGAAAAAATATTGAGACATCTATTATAAATATTATCAATGTTGTAAAATTATATTTGCTGCAATAAATAAAATATAGAAAAA
>CAUYTI010156985.1:0-58484 GCA_963575145.1 Galago senegalensis | reverse complement strand
ATGACCCCTCCTGAGCAGTCGGTCCCCCCATCTGACTTGCAGCGGTGCATGTATCACCCTTCCTGAGCAGTTGGTCCCCCCATATGGCTTGCAGCGGTGCACGTATCACCCCTCCTCAGCAGTCGGTCCCCCCATCTGACTTGCAGCGGTGCACGTATCACCCTTCCTGAGCAGTCGGTCCCCCCATCTGGCTTGCAGCGGTGCACGTATGACCCCTCCTGAGCAGTCGGTCCCCCCATCTGACTTGCAGCGGTGCATGTATCACCCTTCCTGAGCAGTCGGTCCCCCCATATGGCTTGCAGCGGTGCACGTATCACCCCTCCTGAGCAGTCGGTCCCCCCATATGTCTTGCAGCGGTGCACGTATCACCCCTCCTCAGCAGTCGGTCCCCCCATCTGACTTGCAGCACTGCACGTATCACCCCTCCTCAGCAGTCGGTCCCCCCATCTGACTTGCAGCAGTGCATGTATTTCTCAGGCTCTGAGTCCCTTCACTACTTGTGGCAGTATCACTCCAGGCAGTCTCCATTTCTATCTCACATTAGGGAAGAACCTGAGCTACAGGGACCTCTTTTTACCTCTATCAGGTGTCCTCAAACTATGGCTCACAGGCCACATGCAGCCTGCCTAGGACATTTATGCAGCCTGCCAGGTGTTTTTGCCGCCGCTGCCTGTCCTGCTTAGCAGCCAACTTGACCCAGGGCCCGCAGTCCGGCCCTCCAATGGTCTGAAGGACAGTGAACTGACCCCCTGTTTAAAAGATGCTGGTGGTCAGCACCCTCCGCTGTCCCAGACTCTGGGATATTTCCCAGATGCCACGTCCAGAGCCCTTGATCAAGATCAACCTCTGCTCAGACACCAGTATTCTTTCCCCAGTTAGTGTAACAGGAGAGACAAACCCAGGAGGGACTTCTCCTCCTCGAGATGGCAATAAGTTTCCAGGAATCTCTGCACACACAGTGGGGGGAAGTGGTGTTTGAAGGAGAATCTTCATCTTTTTTTTTTTTTTAATTGAGACAGAGTTTCACTCTGGCACCCTGGGTAGAGTGCTATAGCACCATAGCTCACAGCAACCTCAAACTCTTGAGCAATTCTCTTGCCTCAGTCTCCCTAGTAACTGGGACTACAGGTGACTGCCACCACCACACTGCTAGTTTTTCTATTTTTAGTAGAAATAGTGTCTTGCTCTTGCACAGGCTGGTCTCGAACTCCTGAGGTCAAGCAATCCACCCACCTTGGCCTCCCAGGGTGCTGGGATTATTGGCCTGAGTCACCTTGCTCAGCCGGAGGCAAATCTTGATGTGACAGGCTTGTGAATTCTCAAGTACACTGCTGGGTCCTAAGGAGCCACATTATTTACATCAAGGACAATGCAGGAGAGGTCCTCGGTGATATTAATGCATAAACTGCTTAAATATCCATCTCCACATCTCATACATTTTGACACCAATTTGCTACTATCCATAAAAAAAGGTCTCACTTTGTGGATAACTACATTGTAGTTAATCCTACAGTATATCCTGACCTACTGTTTCCTAGTGGGCTTATTTAATATGGTCTACAAAGAAACTTACTCCGATATTAACATAAACATACTTAATCAGGATGGGAGGTCTGAGGCTCCCAGAAAGTCATGCAATGCATTTCAAATATCATTATCCTCTGTTTTGTAAATACACATGTATATAAGTGAACTTGGATACAAGTTACTTTGTATAATGGACACTATTGTCTGCCTACCTTCCAACCCATCCCTCTTCAGCCTTTTAAACAGAATCTCAGATTTTGTTTAAATCTTGACTCTTTCCCCACAGAGCCAAACGCTTCTGGGAAATCACTCCATCCCCTCCTTCTATGTAGTGCCTGATCTTTCCGAGATTAACATGACACGTTTTCTCCGTCACCTTCTTAAGAGTGGGCAAGTAAGTGATGGAATTGTCTCCAGTGAGGCAGGAAATGCTGCCTTTTGAAAGATTCTAGGAACACACGTATGTTCTTTCTGTCAAGGAGAGAGAAGTACAAAGAAATGGTTTCTCGATTCCTAAATGATCAGATGTTGGAAATGGCATTTGTATCTCCTGCCACCACCATCTTGCCACTAGGTTGAGTGAAACAGAAACAGGTGGGAGCAGAGTGAAGAAAAGCAGTGACTGAAACTCCAAAGCCTGCTCTGCTTTGGAGTTTCCTGTTGAGTGGAAGATAAACCCCCTTGTTGCTAAAGTTGCTTGGACTCAGAGTTTCCATAACCTGAGCATGCCAACAGATCGACCAAAGGCACAAACAGCACAGAACGATCCAAATATAATGTAGGCTATAGTGATATTTTATATCCACTATCCTAAAAGGTACAGAGCAGTGTCACTAGGAGAGCTGAAAATGGACACTGCAAAACTCAGAATAAAAACATTAGAATTTATTTATTTATTTATTTTGTTGGAGATGATGACCTCAGCTGACTCTGATAACTATGCTGTATAAAATGGGTTGCCAGACTCTTGATCTCTATGGAAATACAGGTTTCGGGGTTTTCATCTTGTCATGAGATAATTGAGTTCTAGTTTTCACTTACGTCCTTTCTCAATAGCAAAAAGGAATTAGATGTATCCAGGAGGCCGCGCAGATGCCCAGGGGCAGGACCCACGCGTGTGCTTCACCAAGCCAATCTAATTTAGACGTTCTTTACGGTTATGATTCTTTCTGAGAATCCATCCTTCAATTCCTCTTCCTACTACCTATACATTATTTTCAAATTCAATATTATGGTATACAAATGGTTGAAACCCTGTCACCATGACAACACTTGGAACACTTATTGCCCAAATGACAATGGTGTGGTCTGGACTTGAACCAAGGCTATCTGAGAGCATTCCCAAAATCACGGGGTGATTAAAACAAATAATGTTCAACTGAGTCAGCCTTTCTTCTCTGGAACGTGTTCTCTCCTCATTTATTAAGGGCGCTTCTCTCCATCCAAGCACTCCTGTGTAACAAATTACTCAGAAAGTGACATCTCAATATGTGCTTTTACACAAAAGATCAGAAAAACCACATTATCTGGTCCCCCCGTACAGGCTGCTGGGAAAATCCCTCCACACACGCTGCTGTTCTGAGTGTGACCCTTTCAGACACAATGTGAGCTCACTCAATTGTCTTCATGTCCTCAATCTTCTCTCCACTTAGAGTTCTGGCGGTCGGTAATGAAGGAGGAAGGTCAGCTCTAAAGTAACTCTGCACTTGCTGATCTTTAACATTTTCAAGAATGACAGATTCACTTCCCATTTGCCGTACCTGCGGAGACTATTTTAAAAGAACCTGAAGATTTATGCAGCTCCACAAACAACATAGCATAACTTTAAAAAACAAACGACACCTGTCAAGGAGTTCACCATGTCGGATGATTAATGTCACACTTTTTGCAAACAAGGGACTGATTCATCCTTTTCCATCTTCCTGAGGGCTCTTGGGCAAAGGCAGGTTGGAACTTTTATCTGTTCTGTGTCTTCTAAGTGAGCACGCCTGTAATGATGGTATCGAATGTACGTTCGCACCTGTCCACGGGGCATTAACCTGACGCTCCACGGTCTGACCAAACACAAATGCCGAGGAACAAAGCTATGAGCAATGAGCAGAATGCGCTTCAGATAAACTCTGGCACAGGCTGCTGAGAAGACTTGGCAAAGCTGTCTTTCATTTGCATCTCTTGCAAGCCCTACATAATTCCTGTAAGTTAACTTATATATAAATCAATGAAAAGCCATATATAACTTTTATTGCTGTCCTTGATCTGGCCTAACTTAAATCAGAAAATAACTCTCCTAACTAAAGGGGGGAAAGCATGACAGAGCATACCATGAATGTGTATTTGATCTTAATATTTAAAATGCTCCTTCATACTTATCTGACATCGTCAGGTTAAAATAGTATATTTTATTGAAAGAAACAATTCAATGCACAATGAAACAATGTCTTTCTTATTGTTTGGGATTCATTCAGGGTACAAAGAATTAGGTTAGACTGATTGCATTTGTTAGATACAGTCCCTCTTACAATCGTGTGAAACAATGTATTTCAAATCAAAGAAATACATTAGATGTTTTTGCTTAAGTACTAGAAAATCAAATAGTCCAGAACTTTTTTTTTAATTTTTATTTTTTTATTGGAAACAAAGTCTCACTCAGTGCCCTGGGTAGAGCGCATGGCATGGTAGCTCACAGCAACCGCAAACTCCTTGGTTCAAGCTATCCCCCTGTCTCAGCCTCCTGAATAGCTGGGCCTGCAGGCACCTAACTCCATACCCTCCAGTTTTTCTATTTTTTGTAGAGAAGAGGTCTTGCTCTTGCTCAGACTGGTCTTGAACTCCTGAGCTCAAGAGATCCACTCACCTCAGCCTCGCAAAGTCCTGGAATTACAGGCGTGAGCCACTGAGCCTGGGCCAGAATTTTTTTTTTAAAGTAAAAAAAGTTGTCTTATTAGGGCAGTATTCTTTCAGGCAGTTTAACTAGTAAATAGGAATATGCCTCTATCTGGCTTTGAATACGGACAGTCCCCAAGTTACAAACATCCAAGTGACACACGGCTCACAGTTACCCACGAGGATGTTACAAGCTGTAGGTAAAGGTACATGTTCCAACTTACATACCAATCTGCCTTAAGAACAACCCCACAGAACCTGCCTATTCACAGCACAGCCCGTACAGCGTCTCCCAATTTCTTGCAGGATAAACCTAGAGAAGTTTTTAAACAAACTGCGCCTCCCTTAGCCCCATTTATTAAATAAAGATGTTAATATTGTATACTACAGAGCATTTTCGAAGATGAGAAGTTAAAAACAGTCACTTACAATAATGTCTGGCACAGAAGAAGACACAGTCAGCACAAACTACGCATTACTGATAACACTTCAAAACCGTGGCTCTCAGGATGTAAATGTGAGAATTTTAAGGGTGTCCATCAAAGGATGAGATTTAGAAACATGCCTCTGAATAACATGAAAAGGTCATTTAGGTTATTTTTTGAAAGGGGGAAATAAATTTTACCTAGGAAACCCAACTCTATGTCACATATGTTGAACTGCCTAATGTTAATGTGTATGCATATATATTCACAAAATGCAAGAGAATACGCAAATAAAAAGAAAAAATACTAAAAGCTTCTGCTGGTAATCATTCTTCTAACAATATTTCTTACATACAAACTACCATAAAAATGATCAAACTGTGCACAGCCCCTGTCCTCATGGAATATCTACTCTAGCCGGGGAGAGGGACAAACAGGCCAGCATGGTGTTATGTGATGAAAGTCCGCACTGCCCCGTGGGAGAAAGCCACACAGTCTATGGAGGGGAGGCTCTTCCTTGTAGGACTGTCAGGGAAAGTCCATCTGACAACTGAGGTCTCAAGACTGAAAGCCGGTCTTAAAAACAGGCAAGCGGCGAGTCAGGAAATCATATTCACTGTTTACCAAACACCATGGAAAGTGCAGAAGATTCAGGGGTGACCTTGCAGATGACACTTCTACCCTGTGGAACTTACAATAAGGAGAGGAGAAAAAAGACACCTTGAATTTTAAGCAAATGTTTTTTGATTAATTTATACACATGCAGTAGGAAGACACTGAAGGAGATTTAATTAGAAAGGAAACATAACAGGATAAATGTTTTAAAGGTTGAATGCTGGCCAGGCATGGTAGCTCACATCTGTAATCCCAGCCCTCTGGGAGGCCAAGGCAGGAGGATCCCTTGATCTTAGGAAATGGAGACCAGCCTAAGCAAGAGTGAGACCCCAACTTTACTAAAAATAGAAAAACTAGCCAGGCATGGGGGTGGGTGCCTGTAGGTCCAGGTACTTGGCAGGCTGAAGAAAGGAGGATCGCTTGAGCCTAGGAGTTTGAGGTTGCTGTGAGCTGTGATAACACCACGGCATTCTACCAAAGGTGAGGAAACTCTGTGTCAAAAAAAGAAAAAAAACTTGGATGCCACCTTTTTGTTGGTGAATAGATGATGGAGACTTAATAGTGGGGGTGGAGTTAGGAAGCACCTGCTGCAAGATACAGGAGAGACGACGAGGCCTGGACTCACGGCAGAGATGAAGGGAGATGCCACTTTGAGAGAAGCATTCTGCTCTGAACGAGGAAATGCCATGACGGCCCTGTTCTGGGAGTGAAGGGACAGCAGGAATCAGTACGGCACCAAGATGTCTGGTTTCAGAGACGTACAGATTGTCATGTCCCGACCTGGGAAGGGTAAGAACTGAACCAAGTGAGGTTTGGAACATCTGGGAACTAGCCAAGTGAAGCTGGAAGTGGGCAAGTATAAAACCATCAATTCAGTGAAGATTTTGTTCGTTTTCACCCCCCTAAGAACCTTTGAATGGCTTAGGTTATCTGGGGAGATACAGAAAGGCAAACAGACTATAATGAGAGTCAATTTAGTGACAGCAGGAGCCCAGGTGGACTCTTCTCACCGGGACCACGATACTCCCTGAATTCTCTAAGTGGAAATTTAAAATACGTAATAGAAAGGGCATCAGTAACAAAAGTCTTTTTTGTTGGCGATCTTCATGTGACTAAGTTTTGTTTGGTTTTGTTGCAGAAATATAAAGAAAAACATAGGTTATGTGTTGGTTATTGGTAAATTTATTAGAGCTGTAATTAAACAGTTCCAGAAATGTGTCAGTACAGTTAAAAAAAAAACTCATTCAGCATTGATTATTTAAAAAAATCAAGATAGAGGTTAATTTTTCATTTTTGCTTATTGGTATATGGCATATAGAATGATATTATAATATTAGTATTTCTTCTAGTTCTTTTTTTATTAAAAACTCTATATTTTATAACCACATTTTTTAGTAATGTATCTTTTGATTACAAAAAAGAAGAATAAAATGGAAAGTATACACTTAATAGAAAAATGTTTCCATGGCAGTCAAAAAATGTCAGAGATAAGGTCCCCAAGGCTTCTGAAATATTGCATGACATAAAATTGCTTGATACGCTTATTTTGGAAACATTAACATAATGGAATACAATCAATAGAATCTAATAATTACAGCAAAACCACATAATTCCCATAAGTAAACATGTGCTGTTCATGCTACACAAATTACTATCCTGTAAAATGCTTAATTGCAGTCTATGTAAGGCAATTCATCAGAAAATCAGACGATCTCATTTTACTCTTGAGAGCATTTCAGAATTTACCATCTCATAGCAGCAGCAGGAAAGATTCAGATCTCCATATTCACTCAAGACCAGAGAGTGGAGTGTGGGATATGTCACGTGTGGTCACCTTGTAATTCATATGTAACCAAATAACTTCTAGGGTTTAAGGAATAGCAAGGAAAAGGTTTAAAGTGCAGGTTCCAGTTTAAAAAACAAAACAAAAAAGATGGAACATGGAAATTACCACTAGCCTGCATTTTTAGTACCTTTAATGTGTGTTTATTAAACACTGTGAGATAAACTAAAATGTCATGTCATAAATTTCCAAGTTAATCAATGAATGCTTAGACATCAGTTCACACACAGCCGCCCCACAGTCAGGGCGTGAAGGTCTCTGCTCTCCTGGCCGCAGCTTATGCCTGCAGGAGTGGGAGGAGCAGCACCAGAAGAACCTACTCTCTCTTCCCTGCCTCCACCTCCACCCCTGAAAAAACACCTTAACTAAAATCCTGCTGTCATTACCAGACTGACTCCAAATGCAAATGATTAACATGTTATCTGGTGAATAGGTTCGATAGGGAATTCTATTTTTCTCCTTTCTCCATTAATGTCTATTTTATCAGTACCTTGTAAGTTAATAAGATGTTTGGTGAATAGCAATCTCTCCATAGGTTTATTCTTCTAAGCACAGTAAAACTTAATTTAATCACAGCTTCGAAATATCATGCAATAAAACTAATTTAATTACACTTAGCAATGGCCACTAGACTCATTAAAATGTTAATGGAGCTTATAATTATTAAATTGCTTAATGATTGTTAATAAGAATAAATGACAAAATAAAATTTAAGTACAAAACAAAAATGCCCTCAGGTAATTTTTCTCGGCTTCAATCCCATTTGACACTGTTACGTTAATATCCCTAAGAAACACGGTACTACCAGAGACGTCTGAGAAAGGACAGGGAATTGAACAATACACAAAATAGATGTCTTTATGTCTAACAAAGCCCATCGATGGCTCGTGCAAAAGTTGGCAAGTTATTTCAATGCACTAATGAATTGTTCATTGGATATACAGAAACAGAAATAAAATTCTGATATTTTGATGACTATGTTTTCCGTCAGCAAAACGTAAACGTATGTAAGTATACCTTTACAGCAATAAGAAGATTCTCCATCTACTAATGTTTAGCTTTCTAAACCAGTTGTTATTTTCACTTTTTAATTATGTGGTTTGCTTCAATATGCTCTAAAATAAGTAATATTTGCTTCTTGATACTTACATGCAATAAAAGTAAATAAAGGGCACATTTAAAACTTAGCTGAGAAGTTTCTCCTCTAGAGGAAAACTACTACTTAACAGTGTCGGGGGATAAAATGCATAAATAAATATCTATTTCTATATATGTTTAGAGACAGGGTCTCGCTCTTGCTCAGGCTGGCCTCAAACTCTTGAGCTCAAGCAATCCTCCCACCTCAGCCTCCCAGAGTGCTAAAATTACAGGCATGAGCGGCCACCACACCCAGACCATAAATATATTCATTAATATTTATTAACCATTGAACATATAAAAATATACAGTGTCGGGGAGGATAAATAAATAAATATTATTTATTGAAAAGGCTGTTGCCTGCTTGGTGGTCACAAGTATTTTCAGCTTCTTTGTTGAATGAAGAAAGGTGAACAGAACTGTGGCTCCCCATTCCCTCCGAAAGGCTGGTAAAGACCAAGGTAAGGTTATGTGTCAAGGACTGGGGAGCAACACCGAAAGGTCCTCTAGCCCCAAATCTCTCTCCCAAAACTTTGCAATGGTCATGGAAATTTATAAAGTAGAGGTTGGTTTGTTTGTTTTTTAATTTAATGAGCCTGAGAAAATATTCATTTGATTTTGTTTACATTAAGGTTGTGAGCCTGAAATGGCTAAGGACTGTTCCAGCAACACAGTGCAGGTTAGCAGCCGGCTCTTCCTCACACCAGGAGGCCCCTTGTGCTCAGAACCGTGGTGTTCCTCTCACACTGGAGGACCCCCAGAGTGACCTTCTCACACCTGGGATGTGTTCAGACATCCCTCCCCAGTGGGGCCTCTGGGGGCTGGACCCTGCCCGCGTCTTCTGTCTCATCCCCTCCCCAGTGGGGCCTCTGGGGGCTGGACCCTGCCCGTGTCTTCTGTCTCAGCTCCTCCGTTCCTTCCTCTGCTCAGTTATTTTCTAGCCAACTCCAGCTTCTTTCCTTTCTGTAGTCACCCGAGGCTTGTTCCTGTGCTGTTGTGCTTCTTTCTATTTCTAACAGTACTTTTCTCCTGAGTTTTCCTGAAATCTCCTCCTCATTCAGGTCTCAGCTCCAAGGGCACATCTCAGAGAAGCCTTCTCTGACCCTCCAGGATGAAGCCGCCAGCTGCCCCAGGTCTTAGCCGACGGGTGCACTGCCAACTATGTTCCAGGCACACAGTGATCACTGCCTTAAATTGTTTTATGTTTGCATACAAGTTTAGTATCCGTCTCCTCCTACTAGGATATCAGACCTTTGCAGGAAGGAACTTGGTCCCCCTGGTTTTGCTGCGTAGCCCTAAACTAAAAGCGTGCTTAGGACTCAGTAGAGGAGAAGTAACTGTGCTGGCCATCTGCTAAAAATGCAGGCGAGAGTGCGGAAACTCGGGGCACAATCCATTCACTTCACAGTCCTGTGCGGTGCTAGCTACCTTTTAAAAAGCTAACTGCAGGGCTTTCTATCCAGGGACAGCACTTTTGTCCACTCTAAAACAGACCTTGCTGGTTTCAATTTATTCGTTCAGACCTGATGAGGCTTTTATTGATTTTAATTGTCATGGTTTTCTCCCATTTAACAAAAAAGATGTTTTTAATACCAACCATATAAAATCATTGTGAGGTAGTAAAAAAATATATTGTATACTTAAAACTGTACTCCAAAGGCACTTGCACAGTGAATAGGGCCAAGTGCATGCTATGCAACACGTGAATAATAGTCAAGATGGTGAGTACTTGACCCTGTTCACTTTGTAAAGTATCTTCCAGCCACCTCTCCATTTATAGATACGGTAGGTGAAATGCAAGCACATTATCACGTACCATAAACAAAATGTGTGCTTAAGTCACTACTTTGTCAACACACACATACTATCACAAAATGGAGAGAGAAAAAAGTATAATATGAAAATAAAATAAATCTACTTACTTCCGCCATAGCCAGAGAGGCAACAGTGATGCAAATTCCTAATGTTTTTCATCACTGGGCCTCATGCTTTCCTTACAAGAAGCACCTCTGTGGATGCGGGTAGTTAAATCTCCATGGGCCATTAACTGCTGGCCTCCTGTCTGACACTGCCAGCAAGGATACTGTCTGTCATCACTCACATCATGAATTATACACGCACTCCTATGAACAGAAATAGTGTCTTCCACAGCTCCGTTCATTGGGTCACTGATCAACCATCATGTGAGAGTTTTAGACGCAGCCCTGTTTAAATCTGGAGCCAAAGAATAATGAGATGGGAACTGCGGGGCTGGCCACCAATCACCCCTCTAGGCGATTAGATGACATGTAACATACAGTTATTACCAGCTTAACGAGACCTATCCAGTTCAAAAAGTAAAATCAATACACAAAGTCAAAATTTCAGGTTATGTATTGTTCCTCAATCAAAATTTAAGTAATATCTGCTTCTAAACTTAATTAATAGAAATAGTAACAATAAAGTCAATGTATCTCTTTGTTTCATTCTGAGGAAATGAAAATTTAAGTTTGAGATCTTTGAACTCAAGTCTGTGATCACTTAAATATGGGTTTTGAAGGACCTCAGGAAATTTCACCTCAAAATATGACTCCTTAGTATAAAGAGTATTCTGAATCAAAGGCCCTTGGAGATGAGCAGGCCCTTAGAAGGGGCTTCCCCCCTCTCTGCATAACCAGATGGACCCAGTGAAAGAGCAATAGACTTCCCTGCTCTTTGTTCCCTGTTACCCAAGTATATTGCAGGAAAGAAAATCAAGAATGCAACAAAAGTTAACCCAAATCATTTTAAACATAGTATTTGTCTCACAAATTAATTTATAAGCCAGTCTCCCCTCCATCCATTCTCCCAGGTGCCCATTCATCCTCATTAGCAACCATTTACTGCCCCTGAACAGAATTATCTATACTCCCCCTTCCCCCCTCCCCTTTAAATGGTAGGTATAAAAATACCTGGATCCTATTGGGCTCCTGAGTAATCACTCTGATTCCAACCCCTCACCAGTCCACGACAAATAAACCTCTTTCTTGTATTAATCTGCCTTAATTGTGAGTTGATCTTTCACTGAACTTTCAGGGGAAAGGGGAAGCTTCCCCTAACTGCTACAATTTAAACCCCTTATAAACAAAATTGCTGTTTTTAAAAAGTACACAAGTAAATAATTGTAACTCCACTAAACTATAAAAGGGAGAGAAGGAAGGGAGGGCAGGAGATACAATCACCAAAAATTAGGTATATATGATGCTGGTACTGTCAAGACAGCTGACTAAAGAAGGGTGTGCATTCTCAGAAAGAAAAAAGTTATACGTAAATTATTGTAACTTGACTAGACTATAAAAGGGAGAGAAGGAGGGAAGGAAGGAATGGAAATGTTTATCACAGCATGATTCCTAACAGCAAAGTCACAGACTCTAACAGTGCATTGATGGATGACTGGATAAAGAAAACATGTGTGTGTGTGTATATCTCTCACACACACACACACACATGATGAACTACTCCGCAGCCATAAAAGAAGAATGAAACGCTTTTACAGCAACATGGGTGGAACTGGAGACCATTACCTTAAATGAAATAACTCCAAAACACAAAGTTAAATACTGTACCTTCTCTTTAGCTTTTGAGAGCTAAACAATATGTGCCCATGGATGTAGAGCAAAATAATACACATTGAAGACTCAGAAGAGTGACAGGTTGAGAATGTGTAAGGGGGTTGGGAGGAAGAATTCTCAGTGGGTACAATGCACATGACTCAGGCAATGGCATACACCACTATGCAGTACGCCCATGTCACAGGGCTACACTTTACCCCAAATCTGTAACAGTTTTTAAAAAGAAAAAATTAATCTATGTATGTATAATTACATGTATGTATTTATGTACACATACACATGGATATATACAAAGCACAAAAAAAGAAATACCCATGAACTCAGAATCCAAAAAAAAAAGTACATCCCTAGGGAGGGGGGATGAGATGGGGAGAACAGGGTGATTCAGGAAAAAACGATAGAAATAAAGGAAGCCCACAGACTCCCTTGGCAAAACTCCTACAATGTGAGAGGTCAGGAGGGGTCTACTGTCCCTGGGTCAGTGAAAGCACTCACTGTGTGCCGGCCATATTCATCACGTGGAGAGGCAAAATTCTACCTCTACCCTCGTAACATCCAGGTCTAAAACTTAAATTGACATAAGACAGATCAATAGAAGAATAGGCACATTTATTGAACGTTATTTTTCTATTGCATAGGAGCTCCTTCATAAGGAAATGACGTCCTGGAGAAACAGAGTCGAAACATTTACACACCAGATTAGACAGAAAGTAGTGAACTGGGAAAATGGGAGAAGGCAAAGAGGCTCTGGCTAGGGCGGTTAACTAGGTGAGAAGTGGCTAGGAAGATAAACCTTTGTCTAGCAAATGCTTTTTTGTACAAATTTCTCTTGGTCTCAGCTTCTCATAGGAAGGATATGTTTCACATAGAAATTTCATCTCCTCTGTTAAGAAGTAGAAGAAAAGTGAGGTTCCTGCATCTGCTATTTTCAAGTACCATTAACTCAAAATGGTCAATGTGAACGGCATATTTTGATACACTGGCACTTTCTTAACTCACTCAATTTGTACACATCCAGTAAGAAACCTCAGAGCCAGAGCAGACCAGGCTCACTCTCAGCATTCAAGTTGAAGTCCATGAGGAATGTTAGGTGTGTATGGGGGCAGGGGCAGGGGGTGTACGGGAAATTGGTGCTTTGACCTCTGTCCTAGGTCCTTTCCAGCTGGTTCACTTTGAGTGGAAAAGCGAACTGGTGAAAAGAAGGGAACAAAGAGAGGAATTACCTTCCCAACGGCCTCTACACTCCCTATGCAAGTGATGCTTTCTGGAAGAGCAAAAATTAAAGCCATCAGCCAAAAGGGCACTGTATGATAGAGCTATGAGGCCCACTGTTTGTGTCTGGTGCTATTAAATGTCAGTACAATCCCTAAACCAATTTTTTTTTTTTTTAAAGGAAAGCAATCTTGTCTTTGCTCTGGGGCTGATCTCGGGGATTCCTTTGAATTTCAAGAGGGAATAAAATAGATCACAGAAATATGCATCAGAAGCAAAGGCCTTTCTATCTCTTAAGAGTAAGAAGTATTTGCTTTACCTGATTGCATTTCAAGCATGTGTGGTGAAAGAATCACTGAATATTTTCAAAGTTAGAAATGTGGCATCAGGAGGCAGGAAAATTCTATTGAGAAAAGAGAAATGCATATAGAGGTATAAAAAGAGACTAGTTTAAAATTAAATCTTTTAAAATGAAGAATAATAATGATTAAAATAAATGGGCAATCCTGATGGTTTTTAAATGTTCCTGCAATTAGAGAGGAGAGGCTGATTAAAGGATGCGCGAAGCTGGGTCTACCAGTTGGTGTACACACATAACTGCCTGTGCACTTCACCTTGGCCAGGCTTGCATTATACAAGAACTCTCTTGTTATCAACATTTAAATGCAAACCAATCTAATTGAGCAAATAAAGACACATACTCCTAGAAGGGAAAACATCCTGAATAATTTGAATAGGATCTTTACTTGGAAAGCACTTTCATTGTATTATCAGAAAAACGACTTTAATTTGTTTCCAGCTGTGAGTTGGTGCATCCCATAATGGAATCAAGGGGGAAGGAGCATCACATTGTACTCTGTATTTCCACAGTGTCAGAACACAGCTGATGAATCACAGATCCATCCACACTGGCTTACAGCAGGGAAGCAGCGGGATTCTTTGTTAAAAGGTATTTTGTAGCAGCGCTGGGAACAGCTGCAACCTCTCTGGAAGTGACAACTCTCAGAGAAGCAGTACACATGTATATCAAGTCAAGATGTGTTTTCGCCAGCCACAGCAGAAGAGCAATGCTAATACGGCCAGTCTGCCTCTGCTCCCCTGAAGAAACCGCCGGGAAGGAGAAGACCTTTTAATGAGACACCGTGGTGCTTCCCACCACTCCGGCCGATGGGGCAGGCTGCTCTTATTCCCAGAATCCCTGTTATCTCCCACTGCTGACTGCACACTCTGTGTGCACTTGGCTGACAGGAGAAATGACAGGTGAAAATCTATGCCTATTGCTAGAAATGAGAAATGCCTCATCTCTCTAAACCTAACCCTCGGGTAGAAAATAATCAACCCTCCAGCTTTCATCTTCTCCAGAAAAGGAAGAGAAAAGTTAAGCAAGTCGGTTTGTGTTATACGTAGAGGAGCTGGGCGCCATCTTCCAGTTCCTGCCTGATCCTCAAGGTAACTAAGGTCTGCAGTGAGAATCCATCCCCTGTGGCTCTCAGGTGATTATAACTGAGACTAACAGGGTGGAAAGGGACAGACCCCCCAGGTATTCCTCACTTCTTTTGCAAAGGATTCAGGAACAGGAAGTCAATCATTTAAATTAAACATCTTGAAAGGGGTGGTAAGAAGGTGGAGTCATATTGTCCATATGACAGGAAGTAGTAACAGTGAGGACAGGTGTCAAGGAAAAAGCAGCTAGTGTTGCCCTGGGTTGGAGCAGTTCCTCCCAGAAGACAGACAGACTCACCAGGTCACAGGCGGGACAGAGGGCCGACTGTAAGAAGTCTGGTTAATTAAATTTCTAGTGTGTACCGGCAACCATGATTTAAAGATAGCAGTATACACCCACGGTATTGTGAAGTGGACTCTCCCTCCACCTCCCGCTCAAATGTGGAGCTCCCCAGAAGACTTTGAGAAGGTTGTGTTGATCTAAAATAATGAATCGAAGGAGCTGCATCCACTTTAAAGCAAATTTATTTAAGCACAAAGTTTGAGAACAGCCACCCGGAAAGCACAGATTCCCAAGAGTGGAAGAAAGTGTCCCGAAGGTATGGGATCATTTATATAAATGACCTTTGGGAAGCGTAACAGAATCTCACCATCTCTTCTATCAGGCTGAATGCAGTTACAGTAGTCTGTTTAGTCAAGGTGACCTTGTCCTTTTTGGAAAAGTATATTTAACATTCAGCACCGAAAATGTGCCAGTTATGGGGTCTTCTGTGCCATCTGGACTGAGTTAGGTACAGGATAACAAAGGCAGTGGTCAATCTGTAACAAAGATCAGCTATTGGAAGGAGGATGTCTGTTCTCTGATCCCCCGGCGAGGAAGCAAGTTCATCTGTAATCGGAGAGGGAGACAGTCCAGCACATGCCCTGCGACTCGGTCCTCCTCGCAGCTCCCTCGAGGTTTGAAGTGTTTGGCAGTGGGGTCTAACAGCATTTAAATTTTATTTTCCTCAGTTGTGTGAAGTGGGAATACCTAAGTTACCTATGTAGATTCCCTCTCTTCACACCCATTTCTTCTAAGGTCCTCATTATAGCTTCTTACGGAAACAATTTAAATCCCACACTCAATCCGAACTTAGGAAAAGGGGCCAAATGCTGAGACTTTCAGTTATTTATTTACTTAGAGACAGTCTGACTTTGTCACCCTTGATAGAGTGCTGTGCTATCATAGTTCCCAGCAACCTCAAACTCTTGGGCTCAAGCGATTCTCTTGCTTCAGCCTCCTCAGGCACCTGCCACCACACCTGGCTATTTTTTTAGAGATGAGGTCTTGCTCTGGCTGGGGCTGGTCCCAAACCTGTGAACTCAGGCAATCCACCTGACTCAGGCTCCCAGAGCTAGGATTATAGGTGAGCCTAATGCTGAGACTTTTAAAAAGCTAAAATTTTTACAGATGCTACCACTCTACCTATGGTATGAAAATATCCAGATACCTTGAAGGGAAAATCATTGAACCTTTCTTCATCACAAAAAAGGAGTTGAGGGTTTGAAAACACATCCCCTCCCTGACTCTTCTTTAAGGTGTCTGCATTTTCTTCTTACTCTTGTTTACAAGAAGAAATTTGAAGGAGAAAGAATGAGATCTCTACCCCCTAATGAGGGAACACAAAAGCCAGTGACTGAGACACCTGACTCACTCTGTCTTCCACCCCTCTCCTGGGAAGACTGCTAACCAAATTGTGTACAAGAAACCGGGACACAGACGCTTGTTTTTCCCTGTCTGCCTAAATCTGTGGAGAATGCAACTGTTCTTTTTGCAGGTGAAACACATTAGCTAACAAAGACGTCATTAGTTTCTCATAATGTTCTTGGGGTAATTCACAGGCTAACAGCATTCCCCAGTGGCAGTTCTCTGACAACATCATTGCGCCCTCCTCTCTGGCCAGGTATCAGCTAAGAGAGCTCATGAATGCAGGTCTATTCTGCTGCCCAGAAGTTATCAACCTGGTAAAGACATTAGGGGTCAAGATCCTGCCGGCAAATGTTAAGGAACAATTTTCCTGGCCCATCGTTGGCAGTTTGTTCCATTAAAATTGAATTTAAAAGAGAATTTTTGAAAAGGCTTCAGCCAGGCTCACACCTGGCCAACTGCCCAGTAATGAGGGACTGAATCATGCCATCCTTTTTGGCCACACATATTACAGAGAACAAATGTGACTTTCCCCATGTAAAATGGGATGTTTTAGTAAGTTTAGTAAATTCATTACATCTGGCATTATTTCTTGTAGCTTTCTGGCACAAGAAGGCACAGTAGATGGTTGAGCTTCATGAGAAGACAGAAACCAGTACAGTTGGTGTTCAAATTCAACTGAAGGGAAGTGAGAACAGATGTGATCATAACTTAAAGACAGTATAAAGGGTTTTCAGTTAGACAGGCAATTTAGTTTTAGAATGTGCCTTCTAGAGAGGCGAAAGAGATATAGTAATGGGTTCCCAAGTAGCTTTATGGGGCGTCATTAAATCACAGGAGGGAAGTTTCTGAGCAACCTGTTTCAGCAAACTGGTGCTTCTCCTTTGGCTCATCCCAGGACACTTTCCTCGGAGGCATCAGTTATACAATGTGGTTGCAACTTATACGGATAGTTTCCCTCTATTTGAAAAAAACTTCATGAAATATTTCCCCTCTGTTAGGTATATAGAAAGAGAAGATGAGGTTATGTTCTGATACCTCGTGAGGAATCTGGTATCTGTCTGGGTGAGATGAGGTACATGCCATCACTCTGCAGAAAATAGGAGTTGCTGTTGTCATCACACCATGATCCAAGAAGCTAAGCTGCCTGGTACAAAGATCTCCAGGGATCTGGCCACTATCGGCACTACCTTCATAGGCCAGTGAGTGAAAATCTGTTGCAATAGCCTGAGTGTGAATATTTTGGGGGAAGGGTTAATACAATAATGAGGTTATTTCTATTAAAGTCAAGATGACATATGTGACTGGCCCTTGAATCTCTTTGTGTGTGGGATTAGCAACTGCTGAGAGTACTCAAAAGATAATTTGGGGAAACTGAGAAGAAATGTCTATTTTCTATCTTTTACCCATGTACAAATTTAATAATAGTCATATAAGCAGTTCTCTACTTTCCTAAGAAATACACTCCTGACAATGTTTTGAAAATCTACTAGATCAATATCTAAAATATTATAGTAAATAACTTTATAGAATTTAAGGGAAGGAAACGATTATATCTTCATTAACTCTTGCAAGTTAAAGTTAACACCTTTCCCAGAAGGTACTAACCTCTCCTCTCTTCACTGGGAAGTGGCAAGTAGAGAACAATATTCACTCACCCTTTCTCCCCCGCCCAGGAGCTTCCGCAGCTTATAACCATGGCACCTGCCTGCTCAACCTGGTAGCACCTGGTACAGGACTTCAGGTGAAGAGAAGAAACTCCCTCCCTCCTTTCTGCCCTCCCTCCTTCTCTCTGTCTCTGTCTCTTTCCCATTCACCCCTCACTCCTCCTCCCCCCCCAAATCCCTGTACTGCACAGGTGGGAGTCCCACCAATTTTGTGGTAGGCAAGTTCCTCAGATGCGTGAAATAACATTCGATAAATGGCAAGAACCGACCTCTGTGTGAGAATGGCAGTTTTTGTCAGTGTTAAATATGTGACTGCTTCCATTGTGTGGCACTCAAGTATATAGAGCAGTGGTTCTCAACCTTCTTAATGCCACGACCCTTTACTACAGTTGCTCATGGTGCAGTGACCCCCCAACCATAACATTACTTTCATTGCTACTTCATAACTGTAATTTTGCTACTGTTATGAGTCATAATATAAATATCTGATATGCAGGATGTATTTAGGTGACTGCCGTGAAAGGGTTGTTAGACCCCCCAAAGGGGTCACAACCCACAGGGTGGGAACCACTGATACAGAGGTTTGAAGTAATTTATATATGGAATTTGGGTTACCATGGGCGAGGCGTTAATTGCTTGCCAAGGAAGACATTGTTTCTCAGATACACATGCAGGTGAAACAAGAGAAGGGAGAATAGTTGAGTAACTCAAGACGCACTGAGTAAATGAAAGCCCAATAAATAAAATAGAAAAGATCCACAGGTGAGCCCTGCGTGCCACCACGACAGGATCATTTTAATAGGCAGGAGACAGTAATTCCTGCGCGTTTCTGAGAATGTGTTTATTCCTGTTGTTCTCCCTCCCGTCTTTGTTGAAACAGTGCTGATGTCTCAGAAAGACGAACATTTGCCCCCTTTACTTCGGGAAAGCATCTGAACCTACGCCTGTGATCTTTTTAGTTGTATGGAGCATTGAAAGGAAAGTAATTTCTTCCAAAATTAAAATACATTTGAAAATAATATTTTTGGTGAGTACCTATATTAGCTTTTTCTGTGGTATTATTGTTTGCTTTTTCTTTCTTTTCTTTTTTTCTTTTTTTTTTAAAGATGAGGTCTTGCTATGTTGTTCAGGCTGGCTCAAACTCCTGACCTCACGTAATCTCACCTCAGGCTTCCGAAGGGCTGAACTTACAGGTGTGAGCCACTACAACTGGCCTATGGTATTATCAAAAACTGTTTTCCTGTTTCAAATTTCCTGGAATTTGACTAAAATATCTTTACAGTTTAACCTAGGTCTGAAATCTAGAAGATACATGCTTATATGTGGTCTGTGACATTTTTAAAAAATTTGAATTACTAGGAAATTTTCTTCAAAGCAGGTGGGTGAAATATCTATCTGGTGCTTGAAATTATAGTCTCACCTGAGTATTCTTGTTATGGAATGTTGGAATATTACATGTTCTCAGTTTAGGGACTTTTAAGAAATTGCATAAAATAAGTGAAAACATTTCTCAAGCGAAATATTTCCCTGATAAAGAAGATCTCATGTTTGTATTTCTAAATAGGCTAAAAATTTAAGATCAAATTCTAATGTTGATCTTGAAAATCCCCCACTAATCATCCGCAGGAATTAATGGCCTAAAGCCTGAAGGTATCATGCTGTATTTAACTAGCTTTGCCGGAGGTTCCAGACCCGGCTGGGGCTTATCCCTTCTTCCTCCATCCAGTGTTTGGAAGGTGCCTCTCATCACCTCCAGAGCTCACAGATTCACTTGCTTTCCCGAGATCATTTTGAGTCTAAGGAGCAACTCCTCTGAAAAACAGGTAAGAATTGCTTTGCTGCGTGAGGAATGTCTACTGGGGGTAGCTATAAAATAATTCCCCACCAGTTCTATCAGCCAGACCAGGAATTTTTAAGAAACAGCCTGACTTTACATTGTCCCCAATATGTTCTTCTGTCCAGGCCCCATATCATATGCAGGTATATGTGAGCATGAGAGGGAGAGACTGTGAGAGAGAGAGCAGGAAAAATCGACAGAGACTTTTTTTATAGATCAGCAAAAGACACTCAAGCCATTTCTTGCTCTTTCTCAGCAAAAGGCATCTTTGCATGAGGTTCATGGCAGCTCAGTAGAAAAAGGTCAGTGATTTCCTCACCCCTGATTCTATTGGACTGGACTCCAGGGAAAGCTGCTGGAGGTATAATCCCCTTGCCAAGATGCAATGAATGCAAGCCTTTACCGTCTCCTCCTGCGGTTACAATTCATAAAGCCTATTTTGGAGACAAGCTGTAGTCTGTTGTCTGTAGTAAGAATTGTAAATGAACTGCTGAGACATCCTGCTTAGGGAATTCCTTTAAAAAAGGTTAAGTGTAAATTGCCCTTTGGATTAGTCTGAACATCCCATTATAAAAGTTGCTGAAACTAGTAGGCAGAAATAAAAGTTTAAAAAAAATTAAAAAAAGAAGATGAAAGAAAAAACAGAGATATTCTTGGAATTCTTGGAAGGTAATACAAAAGTATAAAATCATTCTTATTTTCTTAGTAAATACTTACAAAATTATATTTGCTAGTAGCTTAAGTAATAACATCTCATTATTTACTATTAGAGAAAATAAAGTGAACCAAATAAATTCCAAATTATTATTACTATCTAAGGAAATATGTTAGAGCATGCAGATTGATATTGCAAATTGATATTGTATTAAAATACAACATTTTAACTATATGAAAAAGTTCTCTCCCCCAAACCAGTAAAATGATATTGAAATTAAAATAGAAATGCAAAGTTTAAAAATGTTTAAGCTTTTATGAATCTTATTTTTATGGCATGACCTCCTTCCAACACCATTAGGGAAATACTATCAATAAGATTCTTGGTATTCTTAAAAATTTTATAGAGAATGAATAACTTTACATTCCTAATATATCGTTACACACGGCATCTGAATAACAGTAGTACAAAAGTGTAATGCAAAATAACCGTCCCTCCCTTTCCCAGTGCTACCTCACGGAGGCCACCAATTTTATAGTTTTGAAAATTAATAGATACATGAGAAATATATAAAATAATACAACTATGCAGCGTACAAGCAATCTCAGCACATTCATGGGGAAATTTATTCTGAGTGACTTAACAGGGAAGTGGGAGGGAGCCGTCTAAAGCTTCCCCTTGGCACGGCAGAAAAGCCTGGCTCTCCTACCACAGAGGAGGAAATGTGACCTTCACAGTTTTTTTTTTTTTTCAGTTTTTGGCGGGGGCTGGGTTTGAACCTGCCACCTCCAGCATATGGGACCGGAGCCCTACCCTTTTGAGCCACAGGCACTGCCCGACCTTCACATTTAATTTGCCTACAGAGTAAGCAATATTCACATAATCAAAATGGTGTAAATATTGCTTAATGATTTTCAATATTTTAAACCAATTTATAAATAAATAGTGTGATTACCATGGTACAAAAGTGTTATCAACCATTACAATGAAAAGTCGAGTGCGGCTCACACCAGTGGGCAGGTGCGGGGCAAGGAGACGCAAGAACGTGGAATCTTCATCTTTCAAAGTGTGGTCCAAACCAGGTAAGGGAAAGTTTCAAGTACATGATTAAAAGCCCAAGCGTAAACACTAAAATAAATGAAATAACATAAAAATGAGGGGGTGGGCAGGAAAGGAGGAAAGGAAATCCGCTACTTCTTGTCTATTATAGGGGAAACCCTGTATGTAATGATTAATATTAATGGATCAAGAAATTACCTAGAGATAGGGGAGTAAACACCAGACAAACTAAAAGAAAAAACAGAATGGTGGCTCTGGGACATTAACATGCTTGGTTAGTTTTTAGTATAGTTTTCAAAAATTAGCTTAGAGAAGCTTTGGTTTTCTTTTGATCTTTTACCCCTAAGGGGTAGAGTTTTGACTGCTGCACCCTCCATGCAGGGGCAGGGAAAGGGTATGTAAGGTTTGATGTGAGGAAACTTTTCACCATAGCAGCCTACAAGCAACCCCAGCACAAATATCTGCAATGTCTCTTTATTTAGAAATTTATATACACACACACAGTATTTTTGTTAATGCTCAAATTGTATCGCATTATTTATAAGGAATTCACCCATAAACTTATAATGTTTCTAATTTTTTTCTACAGAGAACTGTTTCAGACTAACTTTTTGTTCTCTGATGTCTATCCGTCCAGTCACTCCTGTACCAATCTCTAAATTACATGAAGAGACTGGACAAAGTTAAGGAGAAACATCAGACATCTCCAGCTTAATGTTCATTTCCTTATTTTTACTCTGTAAATTTTTTGGCTTTGATTTCCTTCTTTTGAAGTGGATGATTTGAGGCATACTTCTCAAAGACAGCAAAACTTGATTTCCCAAGTATTTTAAGCTCTCATTCTAATGATTTGATTTTTCCAACTCATGAACTCCTGAAGGAAAAAATATTCCTTTTATGATATGAATGTTTCTGTATTTCATCAATTGAATAAATAATGTAAAAGTTTGAACATGCCCATTATTTTATATTCTAAGGAATTTTATCCCTTGAAGGTCAGTAGTATGTGTTTATACTTAAACACTCCAAAGAAATAGTGATTGTGAAACTGCCCTTTGTATGTTTGATGAGCCGTGAACTGTAGGGTCAGCATGATTGACTTAATTTCATGCCGTTATCTCTGATTTTACTCACATTAATCTAAGCAATTCTTCTACCACCTCAAGCCAGTCCTGGAAGTGTTCTCATTTCAATTAAGACTTTTAAGTGTTTTCAAACTGTCATTTAGCCATATTACACCTTAATTGTTTGTGTTACTCTTCCATGAAATGTTTCCAAATGGCTTTTACTCTGCCTGAGGGATGGAAAAGACCTTCAGTAAAGTCATTGGTTTTGTAGAACTATTTGATGAATTATAGTGACCAGCAGGTCTTCATCCAAAGTCTGTTTTATTATCACTACAGTTGATCTAAGTAACAAAAACTTCATTTCCCTTATTCCGTTAAAAATCGTCTGCTAAGTGTCAGAATTCTTCTCTGAAGAATAAGCATTTCATTTTAGTCACTGCCTGTTAGTGAGAACCATTTTTATCTCATGTGCTCTATCCCAGCATTTTAGATTATATACTCCACAATCAACATGGATATTCCAATGGCAACATATTTTTTTTTTCTATTGTAAAGTGCTTTTACCCCCCTAATTATATTATAAGGGCATCTCCATCTTTATTTTGATATAGCCAAATTTCAAATTAAACCAACCAATGTCTTCAAATATATAATGAACACATTTCATATGTGAGTCAATGATACTAAAGCATTTTTCCTTTTTTCCCTTCAGAACTTTACAATGTGGTGTGGTTAATGAGAATATTATATGTTCAACACTGTTGAATGTCACCTTTTTGTTCCAGTTCTGAACATTTGCTCATCTGACTATAGTCTCCTGGCCTCCAGTCTCACTCCCCTGCCACTGATCCCCCACTCTGGTAATGGTAACAGGTCAGCATGAAGTCACAGTATGGCCCAGCTCACACTATGCCCCTCCCACCCCCCCATTCCGGAGCTGCTTACAAAGCCTGGAGCCAGCTGGCCCCTGTTGATCCATCTACATGTTGTTGTACAATGCAACAATGTTAGAGTGAATGGCTTAGAATTTTCTGAACATACCATGCTTTCCCTGTTCATATTTCTTTCCACACCTTGGAAATATTCTAAGAAATATTGGGGCATCTTTGTAAAATGTCAATAGTTAAGTAAAATCCCCTTGTTTTTTTAGCTGCCTTACCTTCCTGCCACACTTAACTCCCCGTGAAAACAAATAGCGCTGCAAGTCCTAGTAACAAAACGCACAATGTGCAGGCCTGCGAGGTAGTGAGAGTGACTTACACTTTCTCTTGAATTCATTAATCAAAGTGACAGAAATATGTGTATACAATTACAGATTTTTTTTTTTGGAGACAGTGTTTCACTTTGTCACCATCAGTAGAGTGCCATGGTATAAGAGCTCACAGCAACCTCAAATTCTTGGGCTTAAGTAATTCTCTTGCCTCAGCCTTCCAAGTAGCTGGAGCTATAGGTGCCTGCCACAGTGCCTGGCTATTTTTAGAGATGGGGGTCTCGCTCTTGCTCAGGCTGGTCTCGAACCCATGAGTTCAGGCAATCTCCCCACCTCGGCCTCCCAGAGTGCTAGGATTATAGGCGTGAGCCACCACACCTGGCCTGGGTTTTTTGGTTTGTTTGTGGATTTATCTTTAGAAATCCTGATGGTCTGCTGAATAAACACCAGGAAATTTTCCTACATATACTTTAGTGGAGAAAATGGTGATATGAAGAAAATGAGGAGAAGCAAGGAGAAAGTCATTTTTAAGCAAAAGTACCCATTCGTCCTCAAAACCCTTTTTTTTTTTTTTGAGACAGAGTCTCACTTTATCCTCCTCAGTAGAGTGCTGTGGCACCACAGTTCACAGCAACCTCCAGCTCTTGGGCTTAGGTGAGTCTCTTGCCTCAGCCTTCTGAGTACCTTTGACTATAGGCACCCGCCACAATGCCTGGCTATTTTTTGTTGTTGCAGTTTGACTGGGGCTGGGTTCGAACCCACCAACCTCAGTGTATGAAGCTGGTGCCCTACCCACTGAGCAATAGGTGCTGCCCCAAAGTCCTTTTCTTTAACAGGTCCTCAATAACAGAAAATGGTGAGTCTCCCTCCCAAAAATTTTGGCTAGTTGGTTGCTTTGTTTGAACTATTAAAACTTGTTAAAGAAATTCAACAAGACCGAGGGAACAGACTATTACAGTTTAGATTATCTGAGCAATTTGGAAATTATAAAATGCTATGTATTTTTTAATGTACTTGGTTTATTCTGAACTATTTTCTTTCTCTTTGATGCTACCTTCCATAATTGATGTGCAATTCTTGTGTTGAGTCCTCTGTGTTAGGTTAGTTTTATATATGCATCCATATGTATAGATGCATGTATATATGTAAAAGAAAGTTTAGTATTTGAGATTATTTTAAGCTACATTTCTTACACTATATCTATGTACTATTATACAATTAAGAAAGAATAAATTTAATTAATTTAATAATATATCCAACGAAATTTCAGGAACCAGAGTAGAAGCTAGAAATGTGTTTCATACAGCCAAGACTTGACAGCTGGCTGAATTAATTACATTAATCAATTTTTCACTTATATACTGTTTGTTTTTACCATATGTTTATGTAAAATATATACCAATAAAAATACAATAAACTATCACAAAAATGTCCTTTTTAAATCTTGTTTTATGAACCAGGGTAATCCTCCCACTCCTGGGCTCTAGGAAACTAGATCTATGATAATGATTTTGATTATCATATGACTGTAATTTCCCTATGACTAAGGATCAAGTCTCATTTGCTTTTTAATCTTTGGTACTTAGCAAATATACAATGTTCCACACATGAATACACTTTTTGATCTTTCTTTTTCTCCTCAAATATAGGGATAAAGTTAACAGCCAATTTTTCCTCCAAAGATGGAATGGAATAATATTTTATTTACATTTATACATACACACACACACACACAACACACACACTTTTTCTTTATTGTTAATTGTAAAATCATATTTCCACATGTATATGTGACATGTAATAGTAAAATTCACGTATTTGATTCAAAGATGATGTATACACTCCCTGCCTCAAACATTCTTAAGTTTTCAAAGAGGAAAGATGTTCTTGACAAAAATTTGACCCTAAATTCAAGTTAGACTGCAGAGCTCTTTTCCAATTTATAAGAAATACAATAGAGTGGGACACGAGTTAAATGACACTACCAGGAAACAAAAACAGCTTCACAACAAGGGACAGTTCACAGAATAACTGACCTGGTTTCTTCAACAAATCAATGAGGGGGAAAAAAAAAAGGAGAGAGAGAAGAGAGAGAGAGAAGAGAGAAGGACTTCACCAGATAAAAAGGGACTGAGGAGAGGCGACAACCTAATGTCATGTGTGGGTCCTATGGGGATCATGAGGCAAAACAGAACAATTACAAAACCATCATATTTCACACCAAAATACACTTCTTTGACATATATCAAAGATGGCTATCCAAAGTGCAGAAATACAAGAATAGCTGAAAAATCTGTCTTTTGTGGGGGACATTTACATGTATAGAGAAAAATCTATATTGATGCAGCCAGGCTTTCTTGAAGTGGAAGATTAACTCAGAGTTGGATACCGTTAAGTTTGGAAGGAAACACTGACCATCTATTCTCTCTGAGGTTTTAGCTAGATGTCAAGGCCTCCTTTGCTGGCCAGGCCTCCTCTTCTGTTCCTCCCGGAACCAGTTTTTCTGGGATCCAAGTCCCCACTCTTTCTTTAACCCCAAGGTGATAGAAAAGCAGCAGCCCTTTGACCCTGCCCATGAGTTCTTATATTTTACAACACTCCTGTGGATGTTAACAAATTTATGTGACTTTTCTCCCATTTAACCTGCCTTTTATCAATTCATTTATCAACAAGGTTTCTAAGGGTTAAGAGGAAGTTTTCTTGTGGCCTCTACAAGGAAAATTGAGGAAATTGAATATGAAATAAATATTACAAAATGCTAAAAATGCTTGTATTGTAAATTTAGTGTGGTTGCACAGAAATACGTAAGATTAAATTGACAAAACATCTAGGATTTTCTTTAATATAATTTGGCAGGTTCATAATCTCAATGGGCAGATATCGTTAGTATCATTTTAGAGCTGAGAAAACTGAGGCCAAAAAAGTTTAAGGAATTTGTTGAAGTTAGCAATATAAACCAGGCGAGATTCAAACTCAGGTCTGTTAGGCCTCAAACCCTTCACAATCGACCCTGGAAATAAAATAATTATCATACTCTACCTGTTTAATATGAGTAATTTTTAGGACTATGCTTAATAGAATTAAATTTAGTTGTTGCATAGATATTTCAATCTAATTTTTATTTTGTTACATAAAAAAGCAATGATTAGGGAAACCTTTTTTTTTTTTTTTAAGTTTTTGGCCAGGGCTGGGTTTGAACCCACCACCTCCGGCATATGGGGCTGGTGCCCTACTCCTTTGAGCCACAGGCGCCACCTAGGGAAACCTTTATACTCTTTTAATTAATGTTTTAATTCCAAAAGTCCAAACCATGAAACCAACCAGTCCATTTCCAACTGAGACAGTATATATTAAGTTTTAGAATCAAGTATTGGAAATATATATAGGATCCTTAAAAGTCAAAGTAAAAATCAAAGAGAGAAGTAAAGGAAGGGCAAGCACTGTGACTGACCAGGGCCACTACTGACCAGGGCCACCACTGACCAGGGCCACCACTGACCAGGGCTGCTACTGACCAGGGCTGCCACTGACCAGGGTGGCTACTGACCAGGGTGGCTACTGACCAGGGCCACTACTGACCAGGGCCGCTACTGACCAGGGTGGCTACTGACTAGGGCCACCACTGACCAGGGCCACTACTGACCAGGGCTGCAGGGCTGTGATTTCAGGTCTGATGTCTCACTTAGAGCGCAGTGTGGACCCTGGTGAGTTAACCCTGCAGCCGTCACAGAAACTGCTGCCTAATGCAGCTTGGAAAGGCTCCACGAATCAATTCTACAGAATACTCTTTTTCCAGGTAGGAAGAGGTCAGCTTTACTGAAACACTTTGTTGTCAATTAGATAGTCATTAGGGTCAACAACAATTGCACTTAGAGGCAAGGGAATAGCTTTGCTGTTAAACGCAGACTGGGAGTTTTCTTTCCCTGTGAGCTCTCCGACAGAAACACTTCTCCCATGGAGCTGAGCTCTGCCGAGGACGTATAGGTGCAGACCTACTAGCATGATTGCTTCTACCTTTACAGAGCCCCTTAGTCTTAGGGGATGCGTAGTTAACTGCAAGGTGCTCTGTAATTTACGCAGCCTCTAACATCAGTATGCAAAATCCGGCCTTGGCAGGACTGCCTGGCCGTTTCCTGGCTTCCCACTGTAGTAACTGTGGCAGACTATTCTTGAAGTAAATGTGAGGTTCGTAAGTGTGGTTGGTTTCTTTATAATATATTAGGGTAGCCCATTAAATAGTAAAAGCTTTTCTTTAAACTTTTTTATGGCTCATCAATTAAGGAAATGGATCTGAAGTTTTTAAAGGTGGGGGAGGGTTGAACGAATTCAGGAAAATAAGTGTAGTTGTGGCCTAAACCCAGAGCTTATTTTCTCCATAAGGTAATTAAATTGCCTGCTCAATGGCCAGCAGGAAAAAATGGAAATTTTTTGAATTTTCATTTTTCAAGATGGACCTGCAGACACTCCCCAACCCTGGAATCTGTCCCTAGGCCAGACACCTTGGAAACTGGCCCATTGGAACGGATTCACATTGCTCACCATGGGTACCATAGGAATAATTAAATGCCATTACCAACTGCTTGTACATGCTCTTTCCCAGACATAATCAGTCTCTGACTCTTATCATTAGTCCTCTGTTAATTTAGACCCATGATAAATATGATATTTTGTATTTTAGACAATCCATTCAGTGTGATAAGGAGAGACAGTCTGTATTTGTTGATTACACACTGCTTTTCAAAATGCTCACTCATATTCCATCTTTATTAAAATCCTTAAAGTTAGAAAGTGAGTGCTTACCTGCCTGCATCTGTGGGGAAAAACTCATCTAGAATACTTGTTAAACCTTAATAATAATTCCGATAGAGACCTTCATTGTGCACTTGCTATGTGCTTTCCGAACATTAACTCCCGTCATCATCACTAAGGAGCAATTAGCCAGTCAGAGACCAAGGCCATGGGCCCCCTACAGGTTCACTGAAAAATTGCTAACATAAGGCGTATTGATTAAAAGGAGAAACAGTATACAAATTTTATTTAACAGGTCTACACAGAAGCCTTCAGAATGAAGACTCACTTCCACACTGGGTTTGCAGTGTAACACCCGCAATTCGAGTAAAACAGGTTAGGAGAATTCTGTGGAAGTGCAATGAAAGATTGCTAGGAAAAAGGAACAGATCGAATGACAGAGATTATTACCCTGTAGGAAATTTTCCTAGAATTTTCTCACACTAAAAGCTGAGTTAGTTCTTTCCAATAAAAACTGTGGAAAGAAAAATACTGAATTAATAGCTGAGTGGCAAAGGATCCTATTAAACCAATTTCCCATTTGTGGAAATAGGCCAGTCCCATTAAATAGCTGTGTCCTATTTCAGGAGATGGCATTGCAGAGCCGCACTTAACAAGAAGCGAAACAAAGGTTGATATTGGGAAACCAGTGTCCTTCCCATCAGCAGGGTATCTAGTGGAGGCGTTTGGCTAAAGTGGAAGTAGGCAGTGGGGAACGGATGAACTTTTCTCATCTATGGATTGGGTATCACAGGCATGGTTGCAGGGCCTCAGGAAAAGATAGTGGCCATTTTACTGAGTCCAAGTAAGAAAAATAGAAGAAAATTTTGGAAGTATTATTTGGAAACGTGTAGCCAGGAACAAATTGAAGATTCAGTCTAAAGTGTAGGCAAATAATAAGAACTCATCAATGATAGACAAGGCTATGCCAGGTAGATGGTGAGGGATGCTGGCTTCCTAAGGATGAAGGTGGGCACCCGACTTGGTGCTGTCCCCTACCCCCGACCCTGCTCTGAGCCACTGCCACATCCGGGGAAGGAGAAACACCTGCCAATTTGCAGAAGAATCCAGGGAATTCCCCAGCCTGCAGCCCGCCTGGACAACCCATCTGGAAAGCGACCTAGAGTAACCTAAGTGGCTTGACGGTGACATCTGAACCACCAGGAAGACCTAACCTAGACACTCTAAAACAAGACCCCATCCCAATGTTATAACCAGAGTCTCTGACTATGACGGGGCCTGTTGTCTGTGGCAAATGTATCTTGTTCTTTTATCATCTTATCTTGCTCTGAGCTCGATAAACTTCGTTTCATGTTTGGTTGGTGCTCTGTGTGTCTGGTCTTTTTTTAGCCAAGAGGACCCCAGTAACTGAGAACAGATCGCTGACCCAACAGCTAGATGCTAATAATGACTATTCTTTAGTTTTCTTCTGAAATACACTTTTTCCCTCTCCAGTTTCCCATTTCTCCCAAAGACAAATCATAGTAGGACCAATGTATTGGCAAAATAAATTTTAATTTCCTTGTATTTGGCCTGATGATTTGCATTAAGTTCCAAAAGAATAATTACCGACCATATAGGCTTCTTTTAAATTGCCTTTGCTGAATTTTGTTTTGTTTTGTTTTTATGAGGAATATCAGATTAGACTTTGGAGGCTGGAAAGTCACAGTAAGAGTTGGCCATCAAACTGTCTGCAAGACTTGTATGAATTGGATGAATTCTTCTTTCCTTGAGATCTCAAAATAGCTTGGGCTTCCTGGGAAAGTGACATTCTTTACTTATCTACAGGTCAGGAAACCTTGCAAAGGACTAGTTACCAGGCCAGTCTTTCTAAAGGACTTTGTATAGGTTCTATAAAGCCAACCTTAACTCCTGAAAGCATCTGGGCACATCTAAAAATACACCACTCCAGTCAAAGCCAGGGTGAAGTAACCACTGTCTACAGCTGTGTCCATTAGAAGAGAAATCAGATTCTTACTGAGCTAATACAAACAATTATTGTTATAAATTAAGAATGGTTAGGAAATAGTTTCTAAATCTTGGAGAAACTAAGCAGAAAAAATGCTTCATATTAAGCTCTTAAAACCATAGTTTACCCTATTTGTTATAAGTTATAAATAGCTCAGAAGAAGAAAAAAGTTTTTCTGACTTTAGAAAAACAAACAAAATCAGCAATTTTTCAAATCAAAAAAGTCATTAAAACCTCCTCTTAGTCCTCTGTTAGTTTAGTCCCACACAATTAATTTTTCTTCTGCTTGAGACTGGACTGGCAATCTCTGTGACTGAATCACATTTTTAATTAAAGCCTTAGAAGTTTTCCTAGGCTAAATGGTCTTCAAACTTACCAGAGTCCTGTATTCAGGAGTACTTGTCAGAGTCCTTTCTATCAGTTTTCTTAAAGAAGCAAATTTTTTGGTTGTAGCTAATTTAAAACTGCTTTTAAGAAAGTCAATATATCCGTTTCTTCTTTTCTAAATATTTGTTTAGATGAATTCATATTACGAAAGATTCAAAGAAGAGATTCAAAATATGTGTATGTTGAAAGATATAATCTAAGCACTAGTATTTAGATATTAATATCTACCTGTCTATTGAGGAAAAAGTAACATAGGAAATAGCAGCTAATACTGAGCTACAACCATAAATCAGGTGCTGTGTTGACAAGTGTATATAATTTTCTAATATAACCTATGAAGTAGGAATGAATTTATTCCCCATTTAAATGAGGAAACTGAGGCACAGGGAAATCAAGTAACTGCCCAGAGTTGCCCTAATAGTAGATGAAGTAGCAGCATTCATGTGGAAATCAGATAAAATAATTAAAACTACTCTGCAAATTAAGCACTTTATTCCATTTAGATTAATTCACTAGTAGGCCAGGCCAGGTGGCTCATGCTTATAAACCCAGCACTGTGGGAGGCCGAGGCGGGAGGATTGCTTGAGTTCAGGAGTTCCAGACCAGCCTGAGAAATAGTGAGACCCTGTCTCTACTAGAAACAGAAAACTGAGGAAGAGGATCCCTTTAGCTCAAGAACTTGAGGTTGCTGTGAGCTACAATGATGCCATGGCACTCTAGTCAGGATGCCAAAGTGAGACCCTGTCTCAAAAAAAAAAAAATTAATGCACCAGCAACAGTGAAATGACACATTCCATGCTCATTCATTCATTCATTCACTTAATTCAGATGGGCCCTGATGTGGGCAGTGAGGGAATGCAAAAATAGCCAGGTTTTAGCTCCCAACACCCTGGAAACCAAGACAAACACGAAAGTCTGCTTTCAAAACAACCTAAGTGCATGAGACACGTACACCAAAAGTTCCAGGAGGAGCCTGCCTGAAAGGATCACAGAACGCTGCTTAGAGGAAGTGGCAGATGCACCTGGTGGGACTTAGAGGGCTGACAAGGTGCAGGGTAAATCTGTAAACACAGGAGAAGGCTGGAAATGATGCCGCTGCCGTGACAGGCTGCGTGCCTTGTGCAGAGAACTCCAAGAGACCCAGCACTGACAGACTGGAAAACTTGTGACTGCAGGAACAAGAGATTAGTTTGGGGAAGGAACCAAGAGTCGGGTGACACAGAGTTTGCTGTTATGCTAAAGGACATGGCCAGCTGTTATCATGCAGACAGGGTATCCTCTCCAAGTTAGCGACAGGTGATTGACATGATGAGACCTGTGCTTCAAACATATTTTTCTGACAGGTGTAAATATATACGTCTGAAGCTCTGGGTAGGGGTATGTGAGATAGATACAGGAGGTGAGGGGAAGGGGAGGGAGTGACGGGCTAGTCAGAGGTTAGTTTCAGGCTAAACTGCGGAATCTCGGCAGGAATTGTGAGGCAGAAGTAATGCACTTGTGAAAAACTGCGACTATCAAGTAACAGGAAAGTACCCAAACCGAGGTGACTCAGATAACAATCTGTCTGGTTAAGGAAACATGCATTCAGGGATGCTGCCACAGCACCCCAAGAACAGAGTCTGGCTTACAACCCAGATCTATCTAAAGGCTCCACAGTCCACGGGGCCCTTCTGAGGCTGCTCTCCTGAGAGCCAAATCAGTAAAGTCTTCAGATGCTGCCAACTGTCTCCCTAGGGAACAAAGCAGCCCTCAGTTGAGAATGCCTGGTTTAATTCATCTTGAACAGGGCTAGAGAATTCCAGCTGCCAATGCACACTAGACCCAGCTCCTTCCAGAAATTCTAAGGGATATAACTGTGTCTGTGTGTGTGTGTGTGTGTGTGTGTTCGCCCATGTCCAGTTACTATGGGGGGTGACAATGGAACAGTCTGGTTTCATGAAGAACTCGCCCCAGTACAATGAATGTTGGCAGCCACGTCAGCAGCGAGTCAAGTGAGCAAGTCACACTGGGCAAAATGGCCTCTTCTTTATATGTAATGCTTTTCTTTTTATAACCAGAGGTATTATTTCCCAGAAATAAATAATGCATGACTTGTTAGTAGCAACACATGTAGAAATTGTTTTCAAAGTTCCACCACCTGAGGACGAATTCCTAGACTGCCTATCCAGAGCCTAAACTGCCTAAAGCAGAATCTCTGAGTCCAGGGCTTTTGTTGGCGGAATGGTATATAATGGTGTGGTTTTCTGATATTTCTATTAATGTTACTACAACTAAGCAGTGAATGTCTTAGAAAATTCCCAGGAGAGAAATGTGAGTTGCTCTCCACCGACCTTCTGACACTTCAGCTCTGCTGGTGGGTCCCCGTGGTTATACCCAGCCTAAGTCTGATCAATGCGTTCAGCAGTGAGCTTGATTATGAAATTCCCTGGAGATTGTACTAAAACTCTGAGAAAATGACCACAAGTCCCAACTACCAGCAGCAAGGTACGATTACTGAATAAGTTCACAGAGGCTTAAGCAGCCTTAATAGCTTCATCATATTCTGAATATTAAAAAAGAAAGAAAAAAAGGTTGGTTTTCCACCAACTTCTGCATTTGTCTGAGCATATGTAGAACATTATGGTCATTTTTGGGTCCTGTATTTTAAGAAGGAAATTGAAAAATTATAGCATGTAAAGAATGACCAGAAGATTGAGGGTCCTGTTAGGTGTGCTTGGACTGATATAATAAACATTTGGAAAATCTTATTTAGCAACATAGAAAACTTATGACAGCCAGACATATTGCCATATGGGTCCTCAAAATATAAAATTTCAACCACAAGAAGAAAGTATAATTAGATGCAAAAAAGAAAAGTAACAGAACAGCACACAATTGAAATGCAGTACTTAGTGGATGTAGGCAACTCCAAATATCACCACGTGGGTGGTGCGGGTGTGTTTGGTGTTGTTACCAGGTCAGTAACAGGCCTCCTGCACCCCACAAACATGCTTGCTTCCGACTGGTACACATTTCACTCCAAGCTCACCTCATTATTATTGTCATGACCAATACTGAACACCCGCTGAGAACAGTTATGCCATGGAAATAGCAAAAAAGCTGACGTGGTGGCTCGGTGCCTGTAGCTCTATAGCTAGGGTGCCAGCCACGTACACCAGGGCTGCTGGGTTCAAACCTGGCCCAGGCCTGCCAAACAACAATGACAGCAATAACAACAACAGAACAGCCAGGCGCTGGGGTAGGCACCTGTAGTCCCAGCTATTTGGGAAGCTGAGGCAAGAGAATTGCCTAAGCCCAAGAATTTAAGGTTGCTGTGAGCTATGACACCCGAGCACTCTACTGAGGGAGACATAGTAAGACTTTGTCTCAAAAAAAAGCTGATGTGGGCCCTGCCCCACAGGCTTGCAGGTTTTATTCAGAACCTGAACACAATCAGGTCCTACACAGCAGAGGCAATAGGAGAGATTTTTAAAGCCTGAAGAAAGTGCACTCACAGCCCAGGTTTCACTGCTTGCAAGCTTCACTGAAATTTAACATTGAAGTTTGGCAGCAGCTCCGCAGTGAATTTCAGCCCTACTTTCCAGGGAAAGTTCTGTTTGTAGCCACCAGTGTATGAGCCTCTCCTAGTGTGTTCCTAAGTCATCCAGACCCCAAACTGCAGGCAATTGCTACCTATGGAAAGTAGACTAGAAAACCTGTAACTACTATGATATAATAGGTTAGTTATAAAAAATTATGAGTGCAATCAAGGGATTTTTTGTGCAACTTTTTCATACAAGAAAAGTGTAACTTCAATTTTACATTTTCCAGATGATTCACACTAAACATGTTTATGTCACGGCAGTCTCCAAGTACTATGATTTTTAATTTCTTGTCTCCAAGTACTATGATTTTTAATTTCTTCCCCCTAAACTTATGTAACTTTGATGCTCATAGTGTATTTTCATAGTACAGTATTTTTCTCTCACTGATAGAATATCAGTGAAGATTTTAAATGTTATTCTTGTTGGGTATGATGGCTCAGACTCATAATCCCAGCACTCTGGGAGGCTAAGGAGGGAGGATCATTTAAGCCTAATGTTTGAGACCAGCTTGGGCAATATAGCAAGACACTGTTTGCACATAAACTAAAAAAAATAATAATTTACTGGGCATGGTAGTATGTTCCTATAGTCCTAGCTAGTCATAGAGGCTGAGGGAGGAAAATCCCAGGAGTTCTAGGTTACAGTGAGCTATGATCACACACTGTGGTACTCTAGCCGGGGTGACAAAGTAAGACCCAGTCAATAAAAAAAAATTAATAGTAAAAAATTCTTCTCTCTCTCCACTTGAATTTAAAACTATTTAAAAACTATTTGAGTATGTTGAAAGAAAAAGCATTTTAAATTATAAATCTTACTCGATTATCTCAAAGATTTTTATTTAATATAAATGCAAGCCAGAGGGAAATAAGAAATTCCAAAATATTATATTATCAAATATGCAATTTGCAATAGAGTTCCTTTATTAAAATCACCAATTATTATTTCACATGAAATTTAATTGAGGTCATTACCCTCCTGGCAAGCTATTTCAAACTTTCTTTCACATAATAAGATTTGTTATTCTAGCATTTTCCACATCAATACATCTTTCACATCTACATACTTTTTATATCTATTTATAAAGATAATGGAAATCACCCATAATTTGATTGAGTTATAATCAAGTTACATATTTAAATGCATGCTGGGGAGATGGTGCCTCCTGTCTCTTCACTGTTAACAAGGCTGGATAAGCTCTTGTACACCCAGTGAACTGGTGGTGACGACCAACAAGCCAAATGTCCCCGCGTTCCTAACACACGAGATGGGTATGCCAATCACGTTCCGGGGGAAACACTCCCTCAGAATACGTGAAATTTTAACATTATGACATTTTATGCGCCATTACTCACTTAAGTACAAATACAAGCCTTACTCTTGTTTAGAGAGAAGTTATGTCCCTGCCAAGGACCATCTGCCTGTATGAACTCATCTGGTTTCACCGACCTCCATCATCTGTTGATTGAAATAACTTCAGATACATGAACAGTTCAGGGAACGTGTCAGAACTATACAGCTGACTGCAGTGACCACAGTGTGACCCACTTCCTGGCTTTCCCTTTTCCTTTTTATGCCGTCACTGTGCTCCTTACTGACAATTAAACAACTGCTACAACACAGGTCCCACCCTGTAGGATGTAAAAGCCCATTAAGGGAAGCGTTCACGGAGGAAAGCAGGTGCAGCAATGTGGTCACAATATTGCTGAGAGAGGAGCCTGTGGAGAACTGCAAGGACCACCACTTGAAATGGTTAAAATAAATGGATATTTTAAGAGACACATCAGTATTACACAACAGATCATGAAAAAATGAACAGTGTGTTCTTTTCACATAAGAGATTTGTTTAAGAAAAGTTGACAGTAATGTAAAGCTATGTCAAAGGAATTCTATTCTCCCATCAACATTTTTTTTTTTTTTGAGATAGAATCTTGCTCAGTGGCGCTTGGTAGAGTGTGGTGGTGGCATGATCATAGCTCACAGCAACCTCAAACTCCCAGGCTCAAGCCATCCTCTAGTCTCAGCCTCCTGAGTAGCTGGGACTACAGGCACTCACCAGTATGCCTGCCTAGTTTTTCTATTTTTAGTAGAGACAGGGTCTCACTTTTGCTCAGGCTGGTCTTGAACTCTTGAGCTCAGGGGATCCTCCTGCCATGGCCTTCCAGAGTGCTAAGATTCAACACTTAATTTAAAGTGGCAACTTTATTTCCAATAATGAACACAAGACCCCGGCCCACATGTGAGACCTGACAGTCCAACATTATGGAAGATTCCTGAGCTGTCTGTACAGTGCTGCCAGTGTAAGTGCACAGTGACCAGAGCTCAAACTTAATTGTCAGACCTCGTATGACAACAGCTCTCTCTGAGGGTCATTCCAGAGAAAGAGTTCCCAAATTGCTTTGAAGGGCTGACCAGGCACTGGTGTCCGTGCACAGCTCCCCAGGGGAGCACTCAGATGTGATGGGAGTGATACTCAGCAATAAAGGATAGAGCCCTTTTTCTAGGATGAGTTCAAGAACTTAATTGCTAGACCTCATATGCAGTTGTAACCAGAGGCTGGAGGACCTCAACCTGTACTCCCCTTGGGAGCGATGGGTTAGCATTTGCTCACTGGTGTTGGCAGCACCTCTGTAGGACGTAACCACCAGCAGGCATCGTCTGTCTATTCCCGCTAAGCCTAATCCTCACGAGAACAATTTTTTTTATTTTTGTCATCACTATATCCTCAGTTTTGAGGAATAATAGGAGCACAATGAATATTTAATAACTAAATGAATGAGTGTGTGAAACAATTATTATGAATGATGAATGATAAGTAATGAATTATTAAATATGAATACGCACAATGTCTAGTAAGCATGACAATAAATACAACTTGAAAAACAAGTAAAGAAAACCAATTCTGACCCATGTGCTGGTTGGGTTTTAGTGCTCGTTTCACAGGATGAAAAGGAAAGTAAGATACAGGTTTTGCTCTTGGGGTTTTCATCACTAAGACAATCGACCTACATGCTCCAGGAAGCCGGTCACCCTTCACTTCCCAGCCGTGCAGGTGTATTTCATACCCACTTACAGGACTGAATGTTGATCTTGTGAATCTTCCCGAGGTGAAAGACAAGGTTATCTCCAACACCTGCGTGTAGTACCGCAACATTAACTTTAAACTTAGAAGGCCTGAATGTTGTCCTCTTTACCTGCTACCGTTATAAATGTAGTAATGTGTTCCTTTATAAATGCCAGTTTTTGTAAGGCTTATGTGTTCTTTACCCACTGCTTGGCAGTGTGATATTGACGCTTCTTAGCTGTGTCCTGTGAACTGGCCTAATGTGGGTTTCAGTTCGCTTGTCTGTTGAATGGGGAAAAAATAACACTTCACCTTTAGGACCCAATTAGTATAGGTAAGCCACTTACAATTATGTGCATTCTGTTAACTATTAGAATCCTTTCTGCATGGGGGGAAAAACTTACATTTCTGAAGTTTAAAGTTAAAAAAGATAAATGGCAATCATATACCACACGGAAGACACAGGGATTTAAATTTAATTTCCTGGAATATTTTGCAACAGTCCAATGGATGGATTTTGTTACATGGGTTTATTTTTTGTATTTAGTTTAGAATAAGTTTTATTAGAATTTCATAATTTTGTGTGAACATATGCAAATGTGCTCAGATGTTCCATTTCAGTAGTTATATTATTATATGTAAATTGAGAATGATTACTGTGAGTATCCATTTTCCTTCAAAACTGATCAGCATGAATTTTACATTTTTAAGCAAAAATGAATTATGTTAATGTATTAACTCTTGGGGTACTGTCCATTCCTTCAATTTTCCTTTCAAATTTATTTAATTTAACATAATAAAAAGCTAATGATGTTAACATAATTTCATGTACCCTTACTTTGCTTTGTTTTTTTATTGTTGTTGTTTTGGTTTGGTTTGGTTTTCACCGGGCTGGGTTTTTCAACCCACCACCTCTGGTATATGGGGCCAGCACCCTACTCCTTGAGCCACAGGTGCCGCCCTGCTTTGCTCTGTTTGTGCTGTACTTTAGTGGAAGGAAGACTTAAAGGGTAATAAAAGGTATACCGTAATCAGTTTAGGCTCCCACAGAAAAATGTTGTAGATTGGGTGGCTTCAATTAGAACTATATATTGAAACAGACCCACTTATTTCTCACAGTTCTGGATGCTGGAAAATCCAAGATCAAAGTGCCAGAAAATTTGGAACTAGGTAGGGGACCTCTTCCTCCTGTGTGGGGCCACCTTCTTGCCATAGCCTTGATTGGTGGAGGGAAGTATCTCTCTAGTGCCCCTTCATTCTAGGGAAGGGAAGTATCATTCTAGGGAGGGAAGTATCTCTCTAGTGCCCCTTCTTATAAGGCACTAATATCATTTATGAACACTCCACCCTCATAACCTAAAACACTCCCAAAGGCTTCACCTCCAAAGACTATCCTGTTAGAGATGAGGGCTCCATCATGAGTTTTGGGGTTGCAAGCGTTCTGTCCATAGTACAGGCTCGGATGATGTGTGTCAGGTCTGTGTGGCGGATGTCTTCTGGTGTAACACATCCATTCACCAGACTTTTGTACATGATTCAGCACCATAACTCAGGCTTTTTTACAGACATCTGATTACTCCTTTCTGTTTCTCTTCCATCAAAGTTTCCCTTGTTAAAAATTATTTACTTAGTTGGGTGAGAGGGCTCACGCCTGTAATCCCAGCACTCTGGGAGGCTGAGATGGGTGGATTGCTCAGGAGTTTGAGAGCAGGCAGACCCCTATGTCTAAAAATACAGCAGGTTGTAGTGGCAGGCACCCATAGTCCGAGTTACTCAGGAGGCTGAGGCAAGAGAATCAATTGTGCCCAAGAGTTTGAGGCTGCTGTGAGCTGTGACACCACCACATTCTACTGAGGGCAACATAGTGAGACTCTGTCCCTAAAAATTATTCACTTGACAAACTATATTATTTGTTTAAGACTTCATCCCTACTTATTTCAGTAAAGTTTGTAAATAGTGTAATAAAAAGAAACGACATTCTACCCAAGAGTCCTGACGCTTCCAGTGGGATTTCGTGAAAACTGAACACGTTATAGTAAAACCAATCTGGTATACAGGCTAAAAATCCTCTCTTAGCTTTATTCTACAAACTAAATATAAAGCTAGAAATTAAATGTTTCCAGTTTGGTGATTAGAAAATTCTGAAGAGAACAACCCCTCATATTTGGCAGAATTAGATAGCTTGTTACATGGAGAATCTTCTGAGTTAAGGGGAGTATCTTAAATTAGAACCAAGGACAGGAGCACATCTTAACATGCAGTCATTGACCCTTGAGCAACTTGAAGTCGCTCCCTGAACTGCCCAGGTCCACTTATAAGTGCATTTTCGTTTCAGATAAGCACAGTCAGCTCTCCATACCTACAGCTCAGCATTCAGGGACGCAGAAACCTACAGAAATGGAATGCCGACTTCTTCAGGTTCTACAGGGTCAACCCCAAGACTTGAGTGTGTGTGGATTTGGTTATCTGTTGGGGTCCTGGCACCAATCCCTCATAAATACTGAGAGGCACCTGCATTTGGAAAGAAGTCTGGACTCAGGGTCCACTTCCTCATTGTTCAGGATTGTCCCTGTGCTTTGCCCATGGTTTATAGCCGTGTCTGCAGGAGCACAGTCAGCCTAAACATCTGTTCAACTCCACCTCCGCTGGAGAGCAGAAATCCACTCCTGCTATGAACTGAAAAAAAGCCACCACCTGGTTACAGAACTTTGCTCCTAGACCCATGTATTCACTTCTAATCAGAATGCCAGTGAGGTTTCAACTTTTTATTTTGTAGAGGAATAAATCACTTTTAAACGTAGCCATTATAATTTTTTTCCCAATGAGAAAGTGTCAGAATAGGGGAAACAGAGTAAAGAAAAAGTAGCCCTTAAGATACATTTCCTATTCTTGTTCCATTATAATACAAGATTAACAAATGTATGCATGTCTGAGAAAAAAACATAAACAAACAAAAAAACTAGGAAGGGGGACAGCAGAAATCTCATTTACTTGTATCTGTGCTTCCTGATGGCACCCTAATCAGAATTTCTATCAGAAATATCGAGGCCAATATCAAAATCATAGAGCATTGCTGCCTTTAATAGAGACTTTGGTGTTTAATCCTTTGAAGCATCTGGGAAGCCAAGATACACTGTATGCAAAGTAAAATCCTCCACTGCCTTTGAAAGCACCAAAGGAGGCTTTCAAGTGCTCTTCACCATCTTCATCTTACAGATGAAGTGTCTCGTAGGCAGGCTTATACATGTCCAGGGGTTTTCCCTACTATTTAAATGTTTTTGAAATAAACAACAAAAATAGTTAATCTTTAAAAAAAAAGTCAAATAGCCCTTTAAACTACCTCTCCACTATATACATAGTTTAACATCTGAGTTGATATAGCCTTGTACATAAGTACACATCTTTAAGGCCACACACCTAAATTATATGCATGAAATGTACAGCTTGAGAACAAAAACTGACGTGATTAATTGTAACTTGTATTATATATACTTACTCACATAGGTATGAATTTGGTACCCTACTTTGTAAATGAGCGTGTTTAAAAATATTAAGTAATTTCTTATTCTCAGAAGTTTTTTTGTTAAACCCTACATTTAAAAACTTCAGTTCTTTTCTTTCTTTCTTTTTTTTTTTTTTGTTGAGACAGAGTCTCACTCTGTCATCCTGGACAGGGTGCTGTAGCATGATAGCTCACAGCAACCTCAAACTCTTGGGTTCAAGACATCCTTCTGCCTCAGCCTCCCTGTTTTTCTATTTTTAGTAGAGTTAGTGTCTTGCTGTTTCTCAGGCTGGTCTTGAACTCTTGAGCTCAAGTGATCCACTCACCTTGGCCTCCCAGAGAGCTGGGGTTACAGGTGGCTGGCCCTAAAACCTCCATTTCAAATAGAAATGTTTCTCCACAATATAGAAACTCCTGATGATTATTTTTTTGAAAAATCATACAACTATATAACAAGACTAGATTTAGTTTTCTTGGAACATCTTTTATTATTAATAATCTTTTTTTTTTTTCAAATTTAAGAGAAGTGGCTCTTCAGAACATGTATTTAGTTATCTACGAGGGCCCTGGCAGAAAAGGAACCTCTGTGCGCCCTCTGCATGGACCATATGGATGACCACACTCTCCAAACAGACTTCTCCAAGCTCACTAGACAGACTGGCAGACATACAAAAGCATCTATTCTATCAACTGGCTAGTTTGTAGTAATAAAATTATACGTGACAAGCAAACAAAGTTCCAATTTCCTGGTTTCCCCCAGTGTTCAGTGTCCAATAGTCAATATCTTCTCATAAAGATGGAAGCATGCTTCTGCCCACGTAATCCTCGTTTTATTGGAGTGATGCTTAGACAACAGCGGGCATCACAGTCACTTGGGGAGCTTGTTAAAATGCAGATTGCTAAGCCCCACACTCACAATTTCTCACCCAGAAGTTCTGAAGTGAAGCCAAAGATTTGCATTTCTAACCATACCCTGCACCATGTTGCTGACTGACACTGCTGGTACAGGGACCACACTTTAAGAATCACTAAATTAATAATCTTACCCATACAACAACTCTAGCTTTGTAAACTTTCAGAAAAACCAGCCATGAAACTTTTTAAACCATTAAGATTTGTACCATTACGTGAGTCAGAAGGAGCAGTGATCTGAGTTCTGATTTTTCTGGACTCTCCAGAGGTGACTTCAAAGCCAAGTGGAATGAATTAAATGGATAGGAATTACAATCAATACATTACTACTCACAACATAATAGGTGCCATATTGATCCCCACGACTAAATCTAACCTCATCTTTCATTCTGCAGTTATCTGTATCTGCAAATATTTCCTCAGTGAATAGGGAGAAAATCTGGTGTAAAAATACATCATTTACTCTAAGGTCATTTCTTAATTGCCCTCTACACTTGGCTCAATATTCCCAGATGATAACTTAGGATAGTTTGTTTAAAAAAAAAAAAGCAAAGTATAAATAAATTAAAAATAAATTGTATTCCCAGTTCTTCACCTAATGTCTCCTTTCAGTCCCAAAGCAACTTATTAGAAGATATTTGTGAAATATGTAGTCTCTGCGAACTTTGCTTCAGTGGTTCTGAACTGTTAGGAGACACCATCATTAACATGATGCTTCATGTGGAGGGTGGAGGGAGGGCAGGGCGGCGAGAGGCCGGCCGTTTTCTGTGTTGTCTTGGGCATTATCAGCATTGTCTGGTCTTGGGCAATCTTTTAATCTCCAGCTGAATTCAGTTTCCTTATTTTTAAAATGGCAATAATAATTCCTAGCACCAGATCTTTGAGAAAAATCAAATTAAGTAGAGCCTTATGTTCTCATGAGTTGAATAAACTGCAATCTAGCATATTGTAAGTAGAGTCTTATTGTCTAATAAATAGAATTAACTTTAATCTAACATATTCAGTGCCTTAAATGGGCCAGACGGGTGCCATTGTTATAAAGAAGAGAGTATCTCTGGGTCCCATTAACTCGATTTTGTACCCTTAGCATTGCTATTGGTTTTCCTTTTTAATTAATGGTAAATTATGCCTTAGACCTGATTAATATATTACCTGATACAAATCCTGATTTTTGTTGTTGTGGCTTCCCCATAGGAGGCAATGTTAGATTTGACAATTTTTTATATGATTTTTATCACTTAAAAAAACCTATGAAATAAATTTACAAAATTTATTTGCTCGAAATACTGTACTGTGGATGAACCAATGTTAACACTATCCGAACTCACACTAAAATGATATTTGGGAATGAAAGCCCCATTTTCAGTGAGTTATAACTGCCTTTTCTCGGTGTGCTTATGTGCGTATGAATGCTCTTCTCGGTTGCAAACCCCCATAAATAGAGTGATTTTAGATTTCTTGTATTAAATAATGTAGATATGGTAGAGGTGAAAGTGAAATATCTCACTAGGAAATAAAAGAGGCTTATAAAAAAGGTCCTCTGTCCAGGATGACGTCCTTTGTGTGCTCTCTGCCTCTGCTGATGAGAGAAGTGGCAAGTCCGTGCTTCTGAGCGATGGTGCTGAAGGCACCGGCACAGGTGCGCTCCGAGTCACGCGTCTGCTCCCTTCTCTTTCCACAGTGAGAAGCCTTAGTAGATGCGGCTTATTATCCATCTCAGGAGGTATTTTAAAATAAATATGGTTAACTATACATGCCAGTTTGAAAATCCTTCTGATTTATATATATTATGTAAATGTATATATTATGCATCGTTCAAATTAAAGATCAAGTCTGACGCCACATCATCATCTCGTGTTTTCCCTTTAAACTCTTTCTGAGCTTTTACCTTTCTGAGCTTTTGCCTTTCAAGCCTTGGTTAAAATGCTGAGACAACATACTTCTCTTTATGCTTTAGTCTCAGAAGAACACAAATAGGATTGAAAGCAATAAACGCAAAACCGAACAGAAATGAATTGGAATCTGGTTTCAGGAGATCCTTCAAAGAAGAAAGCACATTGCCATTCATGATTTCTCTGACTCTTATCAACGTATAATCCCAAAGACACTGAAAATGTTTGATATATATGGTGTGATGCTTAAAATCTGTATTCACGTCCACCGATCTGCGAAATCCTATAAAATGGAGTATACACTGCTGTGTGCTGCTGCCTCCACCCAGCAAGAAATGACTGTCCAGGGTTTCCTTTCCCACTCAAAGACGTAGAGAATGTGAGTATGGTGGAACGCAGGCAGGAGTCGGACTGAAGGATGAGAATACTTTTTTCTATGAGAGAATTGATTATGGGTTAGAAATAGTGTGTAATGTGCAAAGTAAAAGCAATGAGTTAAATCTAGTTATCGATAGCCTAACCGTTTGTACTGTCACTTTCCCATCCTTGCTAATGTTAACTTTGTGGGTTATTTAAAAATGAGAGCTGAATTGCAGGGCAAACCATGCAAAATTAAGATCAAATACCCTGCAGCATCTTATATATAATTTCTGTCCTCAGATAGCCAGTAAAGTGGAGGATGCCTAAAGCAAAAATTCAAGGCCAGATGGTTGAGGGGTTATCGCGACACATTACTTCAGTGTGTGAGACTCAGTGGCTCTGTTCATTACAGAACTGGATAAGGTAGCTTATCCAAGATGTGCAGTATCTGAACTGATAATTTGCTATCAATTGTAGAGTCCCATAAATCAAGCAAGAAAATGTGGTCATAGCAATTTCTGGATAAAGTACTTTTAAAAAATAAGTTAAATCAAACTGCATTCTGTCCCTTTCTTTTGAAGACCGGATTTGTGTTAAAATGAATATTCACAACTGTGACAATTTTCATCAATCCCTAAGTTCACAATATATGAAAAAAATTTTAATTATCTACAAATTGCCACAATAGTTTTATACTACAATGAACACATCAGCACAGTGGTATCTCTAGTACTGCTGGAATTGCTGGGCTGCAATTTTTTGCTAAACAACAGTAAAATGAATTCAAGATGAAATAATGTCAATAAGGCAACTACATCTGTTATGTCTGATTCATTTTTTTTAATTTCTCACATATTCACTCTTTTCTTTCTTCTCTTATCTTTCCCTAAAGCAGATGGGTCTAGGTTGCTATTTTTTAAAGTGTAATGGCGTCTGTGACATTTCCTGGTGGTGTTTCTTTAGATAGTTCTCAGGAGGACAGAACTTTGATGTCACACAAATGTATGACACACGCACACACTCTCAAAGAATATTCTTTGAGACAAACCCAACAATTTTAGTCTATCGGCTGCCCTTCAGACATTGCTTTGTGCTTAAAGGAACAAGAAACAGGTGAAACCCCTATATAGTTAACAAAAAGACATTTGAAGTAGAAGATGCTGATGTGCTAGTACAGAGGACTCACTGACCCAGTCCGTGGGTTACCCCCGTTATATGTCCTGCTTGTAAAGGAAGAATTTTGAAGCTACAATTCCTATTGTCTAAATTAGTGTCTTAAAATCTACTATGCTTTATGCCCATAATGCCTTTGTCTGATAAAGAGAGGCTTTTTATTTCCACTTTTTTCAAAGAAGAAAACCTCCAGGCTCGGGTGACCTGTTGCAAGATGGTAAAATATATACATATAATATACAACAATCACAAACGTCATCGCAGTCTCAGAAATAGTCTTCTAAGTCTTTATGTCTTGGAAGGTAAGTTACATAATCTTGATATACAAACAGACAGCTGAAACAGCTTTAGAAAAAAAGCAAGGCTATCCACTTAAGGAGAAGGCTTGTATTCTCAAGTTTAAAACTATAACATTGTCAAAGTTGTTGAAATTTGTAAAGGAAGGCTGTTATTACCTGAGGGCAGAGGGTCTAGCACACAGCTACCTAAACGTCATTCACCTGGGCAACTTTTTCACAGCAATAAGTAATCTCAGGAATATTCACGGGAATTTCTAAACATAGTTTACAGTGTGGTATGGTTGTAATACTTTATGGTATATCACATAAATAAACGCTTAAATCGTTGTATTATTAAACACCATATTCCACTGCAAGAAAAGAGACACATTCAGGTATTTTGATCCCCCAATAACACTGATGTGATCTTTACAAATTATATGAATGTGTTAAATTATCGTGTGTGTCCCCAAAACATATACATCCATTATGTATCAATAAAAAATGAAATTAATATTTAAAAGTCCATTATTCAATGGATTACTTTTCTTTTGTAAATTACTTCTTTTTTTCTCACAAAAGGTTGTAATTTTATTTTCCCTTGCTGATCAGTTGACTGATTGGTCCTCGGAACCTGGTAGGTATCTTTTCTCATCAGTTGTGCCTGGAACTAAGTGAGCTCTCTCTCCTCGAGTGTTTATTCAGCTCAGGAGCATTGGATATTCATGACAGCCTTAATTTCATCTATTCCATTTTCTCCTACCGAAATTTATGCTATTCAAATAGTAAGCTCCTAAATCTTCCAATTCTCTGCCAGTCTCGTGCTTTCCCATCACAGCCATAACTCCAAGAACCCCTGGATTATTCTTTTAATGGCAAATTAAAACCTAGGTGTGAGGGCTAGTTGTGTTTTTTTTTTTTTAGACCATCTCATGCTGTCATCCAGACTAGAGTGCCCAGGCATCATCACAGCTCACAGCAACCTGAAACTACTGGGCTAAGCAATCCTCCAGCCTCATCCTCCCCAGTAGCTGGACTATAGGCATCCTCCATGACTCCTGGCTAATTTTTCTTTCCATATATATTTTTTTAAGGACCAATTCTCACTCTGTGCCCTGGGTAGGGTCCTGTGGCATCATAGCTCATAGCAACCTCAAATTTCTGGTTCAAGCAATCCTCCTGCCTCAGCTTCCTGAGTAGCTGGGACTACAGGTACCTGCCACAATGCCTGGCTAGTTTTTCTAATTTTAGTGGAAATGGGGTTTCACTTTTGCTCAGGCTGGTCTTAAACTCCTGAGCTCAAACAATGCTCCTGCCTTGGCCTCCTGGAGTGTTGGGATTACAGGCCTGAGCCACCACACCTGACCATGCTCATCATTTTAGACATATCAGTGTTTCTAAGCCTACTCAGGGGGGCTGGGAGGTGGGAGGAGAGAGAGAGAGAGAGAGAGAGAGAGAGAGGGAGAGATATAGAGATAGAGAGGGAGGCCTAGAAATGTCCCGCCCTAGTGACTTCAAGTGAGGACTGTGTGAGTCCCTTGAGTAGCGAGGAGCAGAACTCAGCTGCACAGCCCTGCCTCACTCAAATCCACATCCTTCATGAGGAAACCCACATCTGATGACGACCAGAGGTTCCAGGCCCCAGCCTCTGAGCCCACTGCAGGGTAAGGCCATGTGGGCATCACAGCTTCCCTTGAAGTCAGCCGAGGCTTGGGGACAGTTTGCCTTCTTTTGCACACAGGCCACCCCCCACCCACGGCTGTTCAGCTCCTATAAATTATTAACGAAAAGAAGCAACCCAACAGGAAAAGGAGAAGGAAGGGGACTGAGAGCACAGGGAAGCGCTGTGTAAATGCAAATCAACGTCACGGAGATATCAGTTACCCACCAGGCTTCAGAGCATTAAAACAATAACCTTTACTGCTGGTGACAATTCCAGAGATAATATCCTCAGATGTTACTGGCATAAAACTGATTTCTTACAGCCTTTCAAAATTCTGTGGATAAACTTTATCACAGCTTGTTTGAACAGCAAAAATACTGGGAAGAACAGTTGTTTTTTTCTTTGTCCATCTACAGGGCAAAGAAAAATTGCAAAACAGTAAAACTGTCACACTTCATCAATAATTACATAGAATGTAGGATCATGTATAGGTGTGTATATACACACACGTAGTACACACACCACATTTCATACAGTGCGTGTTTGAAAACACAAATTTGCTCCAATGTGATTAATATATTTGGGAACATTTGGAACATAATGAGTTGTGTGAGCTTATGTGAAATTTCCTTACCAGAAACTCTAAGTGAAGGCAGAATGCTGCACTCAGCTGACGCACAGTGGTGGAAACACACAATGTTACTCACGCTGCAAACATATACCAGCCATAGCAGTTCATTCCATGTTTTATAGTATAAAACTGTTTTGTTAAATCTATAAATAGTGTATATATATATATATGTTACAGATATGAAAGATGTAAAAAGTATATAACATATACACAAGAGTGTGTGTATACACAGGAGAGTGTGTGTGTATATACATATATGTATATATACACACACTTTTTTTTTTTTTTTTGGAGATAGAGTCTCACTCTGTCACCCCAGGTAGACTGCTGAGTCATCATCATAGTTCACAGTAACGTCAAACACTTAAACTCAAGCCATCCTCTTGTTTCCAACTCCTGAGCAACTGGGACTACAGGCACCCACCACCACACCCAGCTAGTTTTTCTATTTTTGGTAGAAATGGGGTCTCACTCTTGCTCAGGCTGGTCTCCAACTCCTGAGCTCAAGGGATCTTCCCACCTCGGCCTCTCAGAGTGCTGGATTACAGGTGTGAGCTACCTCACCCAGCCTACTTTGTTTTATTGTTTTTAAAGAAAACTCATCCAACACCTCAAATGTGTTTCAGCATCTAGGCTCAAAATGTCAAACAGAGTAGATCGAGGAGCAGATCATTGTGTATTAAGACCTTCAAGGAACAAAGCCAACTCCTTTCTGCAGGAGTTACTCCTATCAGTGCCTGTGAGGTTTCAAATATCCCGACAATTGACAAAGCCTTTGGCTTTTGAGCAAAGCTGCAGGGGCAGAGGAGGGAGCCGCAAAAAATGTTGACAAAAATACAGAAGTTTTTTTTTTTTTTTTTTTTTTTTTTGAGACGGAGCCTCAAGCTAACCCCCTGGGTAGAGCACCATGGCATCATGCTCACGGCAACCTCCAACTCCTGGGCTCAAGCGAGTCTCCTGCCTCAGCCTCCCAAGTAGCTGGGACTAAAGGCGCCCGCCACAATGCCTGGCCATTTTTTGGTTGCAGCCATCATTGTTGTTTGGCAGGCCCTGGCTGGGGATTGGAACCCGCCACCTTAGGTGTAGAAAATACAGAAGTTAATAGGGAGGAAGAATGTACACTGTGATCAAATACTCAATTTTGACAAAACAAAATACTAAACCACGTGCTCAAAGGGCCTAGGTATCAAAGACAGAAAAACCTACATCAGGATTTACAGTCGTAAAAGATAACGTAAGTGGCAGGTGTGGTGCCTGGACTGCCCCGTCAACCTGCCCACACTTGGTGTGAAGACACCCCTCTGGTTTCAGAGGACCATCCTCATACCACGCCATAGATGTCGCAGCCCTTCCAATTGTCACTTCTATGACAGATCTGAGACACTTCAGTGATAATAGTTTTAGTTTCAGAGGTGAGAATCCTTCTATGTTGCCACAGCTGTAGAATTCCGGGGCTCAAGAAACCCTCCTTCCTCCCCCTTCCTGAGCAGCTGAGCCTGCAGGCCCAAGCCACCACCACTGGCCAATGTCAATCACTTTTTAAAGGTAAAGGGCCGTACTTAGTCCTCCTGCATTTTTCAGTCACTGACTTCATGTAAAACGACAACACTATTTTCACTAGGATCCTGTCTTTGTTTTTAATAAGTCACCAATGAAGATGTTGAATGCTTTGCCCCGATATCAATTTTTTCATTGCCTGATTGTGCACTGGTTATTTTTAGGAATGCAATGCTACAGCAGAACAGATCACACATGCAAACATACACACCACACTACTCCCCTATATGTATCCACGTGAAAACTGGTGTGGTTCTATAAGCAAAAATGAATATGGCCATCCAATGTCTGTGTGTGCTTAAATTAGAATAATGCTATTTCACAATTTTCTTATAGTTTTATGTTGTCCATTTTAAAAGCAATTATTTATACAGCACAATACATGAAGCTTTTCTCATTATGAAAATCAAAGTAAGGGGACAAATGCCAGGAAAGGCTGTGTGGTTTCAGCAGCAGTTTCTTATCTCCTAGAAGGGACAATGCCATCACGGGAGCAGCTTAGCGTGGCTTGAAAGCACAAGTAGATGGCATTAACAGCAGAGGACGCACCTTGGGCCACCTGTGGGACCCCACAGTGCTGGATGGCACACTCATTCAGAGGTGTAACGATGGCCCCGTCCTATTACCACACTGCACTATTCTGGTCAGCACAGAAATTTCATGAAAAAGTACTAAGGGTTTGTGGGAGGATGTGCTAAGGGCTGTCAGAATAAGTTCTTAGTATGTACACTGTTTTATTTGTTACCGAGTTTTGTCTTCCTACACCCACACTTTGCACAAGCCGTTCAGAGTCCCACTCCGCAGAAGAGGTCTGTTGTAATAAACCCCCAAGTCAAAGTTTCCTGAAAGGCACTTCCCTCCCTGGCTTTTGATTTCCTCAGTTACTGTCTGAAGGCTGTTCTAGGTGCCTTTGAGAGCAACAAGAGGAGAAAGAGAGAAAGAAGAAAAGAGAAGGAAATAGAGGTCGATGGGTCCAGGCTGTGAGGTCCCTATGGGATAAGGACACCCAGCTGTATGTCTCTGGTGACTGGAGAGACGACAGAGGATCTGGGGCCACGATGCGCCTTGTTAATTGGACCCTCAATTCTCAGCCCCACTAAGGATTCCAGTACATCAACCATGAGTAAGAAAAAACATCCTGTCAAGGGCCTGACAAAAGACAATATCAAGAGTGACCTTAACCAAATGGAAGTTAGAAGCCCTACTGTCCCCCACCAAGTCAAGCCGAGCCTCTCTGTAACACCAAAAATAAAAACAGTTCACCAAATGTAGCTGCCCTCACTCTTTCCTTTGGTCCCTAACAACCCCTTCGACTGTTTCAGTCCTTACCCGTTCCCCGCCCGCCCCGTGCAGCCTCCACTATCCTCTGTCCCTTTTTCTGCCTTGCATATCTACCTTCTATCGTTGAGTCCTATTGGCCAGATGTGAAGCAGAGTTTATAACTTTCCTAATTCCTGTCTCCCCAGGGGGAGCAAAGAGGACTGGCCCCATACCACCAGGCTCTGTCCCCTCACATGGGTTGAGTGGTGGGAGAAGAGCAGTGGGTTTACAGACGGTAAGGAGACAGAACTTCAGAAAGTGATACTCCCATCAAAGACGATATACAGCAACGCATTGTAGAATGCCTTGAGCCAGTTAGACTTCTTCTTCTTTTTTTTAGATTCAAGGTCTTGCTCTGTCACCCAGCCTCAAGCTTCTGGTCTCTAGTGGTCCTCCGGCCTTCAGCCACTGAGTAGCTGAGACCACATGCGTGACCTACTGTACCTAGAATTTTTCTTTTCTTTTTCTTTCTTTTTTTTTTTTTTTGAGACAGTCTAATTTTGTTGCCTTTGGTAAAGTGCCATGGTGTCATGGCTCACAGCAACCTCAAACTCTTGGGCTCATGTGATTCTCTTGCCTCAGCCTCCCCAGCAGCTGTGATTACAGACACCTGCCACAATGCCCAACTATTATTGGAGATGGGGTCTCGCTCTGGCTCAGGTTGGTCTTGAACTTGTGAGCTCAGACAACACACCTGCCTTGGCCTCCCAAGTGCTGGATTGTAAGTGTGAGCCATCATACCCGACCCTGATACTTTTTAAAAGTTTTTTTTTTGCGCAGACAGGATCTTACTATGTTGCCCAGGCTGGTCTTGAGCTCCTGGTCTCATGCCATCTGCACTGACTTAGCCTCTATTAGAACTTTAATTGCTGTCGTTACTTACAAACAGGAGCATATCTATAGGGGGAAGAGTTGTAGCCCTAATATCTGTAGCCTGCATACATTAAAACCATAATGGTACCAAGAGATGTCTTTTATTATCAAGATCATATTTACATTTGCTCATTAATTTACTGGGATTCCAAAAGTGTCAAGAAATAGGTGTTATGCCTTATCACATGAAGAGAGAAACTGAACTCTGCAGAAGACTTTAGAATACACAAGGAGGCTGCGTGTGGCAGCTCACACTTGGAATCCCAGGCCGAGGCAGCTGGACTGCCAGAGCTCAGGAGTTTGAGACCAGCCTGAGCAAGACCCAGACCCCGTCTCTACTAAAAATAGAAAGATTAGCCAGCCGTGGTGGTGGGTACCTGTAGTCCCAGCTACTCAGGAGGCTGAGACAAGAGAGGCTAGAAGATCGCTGGAACTGAGGAGTCTAAGGTTGCTGTGAGCTAGGACTTCAGGGCACTCACCCAGGGTGACGGGGGGAGACTGACTTCAGGGCACTCACCCAGGGTGACCGGGGGAGACTGAGTTCAGGGCCTTCACCCAGGGTGACTGGGGGAGACTGACTTCAGGGCCCTCACCCAGGGTGACGGGGGGTGGGGTGGGGTGGGGAGGGACTGTCTCAAAAAAAAAAAAAAGCAACATTCAGAGCAAGGTGTATATTTTCCAATTTTAAAGCCCTCTTCATTTCTCTGAGCTCAAGGAAAGGATAGAGCAGTAGACAGCTCATAAAATTTAAAAAGAAATATTCAAAAGCATATCAATTCAACAGATACTCTCTTCACCTGAGATAAGTGTTTTTATTATATGAAGTTCTGTAGCTTTCTGGAAGACATATTACCATGAAAAAATTTTGTCTTTTGTTGCTTAGAATAATTGACATCAAAGTAAATTTAAATATTTTAGTTCTCAGCAAAAACTGAAAAGGAAAACAAACTCACTTCCTCTTATTTTAAAGAAAATGCTTGAAGTAAAATTCAGCGACTGCAATCTGGGGAGCAGGGATGGATTTTAAAGTAATAACACTTTATTTTCTAAAAACGGATTTATCCAATGTTTTTTATCCAAACATAAAACCATGGCTATTTTTATTCTTTTTATATAACTTTATTTCCCAACAATTCTGAAGTATGAAATATGTCCTAGGCATACTTGTGTTACATCAAAATTACCCTGAGTCCCAGGGCTGCAGTAAACATTTCTGGTTTCTCTTTCTCGTCTCAGGGGTCCTCTTCTACCTGAACCTGCCTTACATCTGACCATCAGACTGGCTTTCAAATACTCATAATGGTCCTGGAACACAGTCGGAAACTCTAGATACACACAGTAGACCCTCCACAGCTGACCACCTCCCTACACTGACCCCGCCTTCAGTCAACCTGGTTCTCATAGACGGGACGTGCGCCACACCAGCATGGCAGTACCACAGGCCTGGTCCTTACTCTGATCAACTGCCTAAGGCCACCAGCTTGTCACAGTCCCTTGGGTGGTCAACTTGCAGAGGTTCTGCTGTATTTATTGAATAAGTAAATAATAAAATCCCAGTTTTCTTTCGCCTTGCTTTCTTGCATAGCATCTGGTCCAGGGTAATTATAATATTATTAATAGAGATAGTCTTAATAGTAATAGTAGTATTCTCCATAAGCATGACCTGTTAGAAAGCAGAAGTGATCTGCAAGTTTCTTTCCGATAGCGTTCTGTCTCTCTAATGCTGCAAAGTCATGATGGTGATGATAATTGGCGACTTTTATAGAGGGCTTACGAAAGTTAAATGCCTTAAGAAGAATCATTGCAATTGCCGCAACAGTAACTTTTTACCTTTCATGAGTGAAGAAACTGACAGCATAGAAAGGTAAGGTATTACACAACTGCAGCCCTTAATTCTATTACTTATTAATTTAAATATTTTCTTTTTCTTTTCTTTTCTTTCTTTTTTTTTTGAGACAGAGTCTCACTATGTCGCCCTCCATAGATGCCGTGGTGTTATAGGTCACAGCAACCTCCACCTCTTGGGCTTAAATGATTCTCTTGCCTCAGCCTCCCACGTAGCTGGGACTACAGGCACCCGCCACAATGCCTGGCTATTTTTTGTTTCAGTTGTCACTGTTTAGCTGGCCTGGACTGGGATCAAACCCACCAGCATCGGTGTATGTGGCTGGCACCCTAACCTCTGTGCCACAGGCGCTGGGCGTAAAGTATTTTCTTAAAAATGAGAAAGAAAGCATGTATGTGTACTCCTTGCAGAATACACCACCCAGTGAAATAATTAGGTATTTATTTTCATGATTAAAATACAAAACTGTAGGGTTATAAATATATCCAAATTCTAAGCCCAACTAAAGAATATATTTAGTTCAATTTTTAAGCAAAGAATCAAGTTCACACTCAAAAGTGTGTCAGTGAGCCACTAATTATATTCTCATGAATCAAAGGAGTTTTTCTTTGCTTTAGAGATCCCTTGCCTGAAGGAAAGTATCTGGCTGCTAAATAAAATGTTTATGTTTAGAATAAACTGAAAATAACACGTTAGTTGAATTTTCAGTAGTTATACTAATTCACCATCACTTTCTCTGGATTTTCCAAGAATAAATAGCTAGACACTCAAAAAGTAGTTTTAATAGTTTAGTTAAAACTCGACTTAGCTTTATACTATATTTGAATACTCTGAAATGGGCAGGTAAATATTTGGATCAGATCAACAAACATGACCTTATTTGTGAAGGCAATCACAGCTTGAATGAGTCTTATATAAATTTTCTTCGGGGTAATTTCACTTAACCCGTTCATGTACAGATCTTACGTTTTAAAGAACCACTATTGATATTTGAAAGATAAATGCTTCATCATACATAATACTTTGCTGTTGTGATTATACTTCAAAGTCTTAATAATGCCACCTCACAAGAAACTCTAACTTAACACATTGGCACATGCACAAACCTGGACTTCAGCTGCACAATAGCATAAGATAATACTCGTACCGTGAGGAATAGCTTAATGCAGTAGAATAAGAACTGAACATCGAACAGGAATTGATTTTTTTCTTTTTATATTGTGAAGTCCTATTTTCCAAGAAAATATCATAGCTGTTGACATTTACGCATCAAACAACAACATGATGCAGAGGTGCGTGGAGACAGAACGGAGTAGCTGAGAAGAGTGAGTAGCTGAGAGGAGCGACGCACAGGACTCCAGTCATCATGACCTTCCCAGGCTCACAACGCTCAGAAAATGTTAAACAGATAAGAAAAATAGGACACAGAGGATGTCAATAAAAAACAATCTGATTTTATAGTTATGTTGGGGGAGGAAATCCTGCCCTAGATTGAAAAAGCAAACATATTAATTTTATTAATAAAGAAGTATTTTAAAAAGTAAATGCATCAGACTAGAAAGAAAATTTCAAAAATTCCAAAACAACAAATAACAAAAAAATAAGGTCTATATTTTCTGATATAAATGCATAAATATAAGGTCTATATTTTCTGATATAAAATGAGAAATAAAAGCATAAAAAGTAAGGTCTAACACTTTGTACAAACAAACTCTAAAAACAAAACAAATCCCTCTCTTTGTGACATTTTGAGTAATAAAAAATAAGCACTAAAGTTATATATTTAGAAATAAACAATACGGAAAACAATACATACAGAAAGTGTGAACACCGTTAATCAAAACAATGTCTAACCTAAAGTGTAGGTCTAAAGGAATAAAAAGTATAAAATGGCTTAAGCCTTCTTTAAGAGAAATAAAGATCAATAATAAAAATACAGAAATAATTGATAAAAATAAAATGATGTTAAAATCAAAACAAAATGTAACCTCATCAATAAAAGAATCTGCTTCTTTGAGATAATGTAAGAAATACACATTGCTTGTTTGAAAAGGATGGAGAAAGTCATTAAAAACATAAAACACATTAATAACCAAGGGTCAATAAGATGATAATGAGAAATAAAACATTATAAAAGAAAAAAAATAGCCATATTTTTGAAAATCTAACTAATTTACTATTAAATAGAAGTAGATAGAGAAAACGTACAAATTGCTTAAACCTCACTAAAATGGTAGATTACCTAAATGTCATGATAAGTCATAGAATAAAAACACCTGTTCATTCAGTCAGCATCAGATACAGCAGAGCCTCCACAAGGCGACCACTCAGGGACTGTACGGTCTGGTCAACATGTGGGTGTGGTCAACGTAAGGATCTACGCTCACTGCACTGACATATCCATGTGGTGCACGGCGGTCTATGAAAATTAGGTCAACTTAAGGAGGTGAACAGTGTCGGAAGGTGGTCAACTATGGAGGTTCTTACTGTATGTGTTTAAATATAAACACATACTAATATGATTCTTATAATACATAAGCTATTACTGAGCATTAAAAATATAGAAACTTCACAACCAAAATTCTGTTAACAAATTACAAGAATACAGAAAATAAAAAGGCATAGATTAAACTTATTTTGAAGCAACATATATAAATTAAATATTAATAAATACTAAAAGGCTAATACATCATGAGCTAGGGGACTCCATCCAAGAATTGAAAGGATTATTCAATATTAGGAGATTTAACATAATTAAGTACTACAACAGATTAAAAGAGAAAAAAACACATGATCTTCTTAATAGATGATGAAAACTTATTTGATCTAATTTAATAGCTATTGCTAATTAATTTTTTCAAATGCTTAGCAAGCTTGAAATACAAGAATATACCCAAAACCTGGTAAGTAATTTACCTGAACTGTATCCTTAACCATGTCTTAATGGTAGACATTAAAGTCATAACAAGCTATGAGCATAGTATTTTCAGTATAGTTTTGAAAGTTCTACCCAGGCTGGGCACCATGGCTCACGCCTGTATTTCTAGCACTTTGGGAGGCCAAAGTAGGTGGATTGTCAGAGCTTAGGAGACCAGCCTGAGCAAGAATGAGCGCCCTTCCTTACTAAAAATGGAAAAACCAACCAGGCATTGTGGTGCATGCCTGTCGTCCCAGCTACTCAGGAGACTGAGGCCAGGGGAGTGCTTGAGCCCAGGAATTTGAAGGTGCTGCGAGCTATGATGCCACGGTACTCTATACAGGAAAGGAAGACCCCTTTCCCATTTACCTTTCCTGTTTCCTGCTGTCTGGAACTCAGATGCCAGGGCCCGAGCATGCCAGGAACAGGGAACAGAGACAAGGAGCCTGGGGTCTGTTTAGTCCTGGACCTGACATGACAGCACTGCCTGCTCATCTCCAGACTTCTTTTGCATGTGAAAATAAGCTCGTGTGTGTGGAAGTCGCCACTATTATTTTTGATTTCTGTTATATGCAGAAAACCATAATAATAATTTACATGAGCTACAAGGAATTTTGAAATGATCAGAGGCAATGGCTTATATGACAGTATTGTCGAGCACAAGTGTTAGAAAGAAGATAACTATTTGACAGGATCAACCCCTTCTGCTGCTCAGTATGGAATGAGGGCAGTTATTTTATTAGGAGATGATGACATTCACATATTTAGTTGGAAAAAAAATATCCCACAGGCTAAACTGAACACATCTCAGAGTGTTGTTGGAATAGCGTACTCCAGTCCCATGCTGACCTGAACGTCAAGAGATTTTATTTTTCCTCTTAAAATTATCTCAGTATTTTAAGAGGCAGTGATTATATGGGGATGCTCCGTTATTCAGTAATAGGATGGTATAAAATCTCCAAAATCTTCAGGAAAAGTCCTGAGAGAAAACCTCGTCTTCTACCTCTCATTTCCTGGCAATAAAATGAACAACCTGTTCAGGGACTTATGCCTAAAACAGTACAGATTTAAAGGCAAATACATTTCTTCTCTCCGGATGGAAGGGTGTTTTCTTTATATCCTTGATATCTCTTAGAATTAGAATGAATTATGTCCTTCTAGGAAGTTAAAAATTGGGGGAACAGAATTTAACCACTACTTGAAACTATTTTGATCATGAAAGTCATTTGGATCTGTGAACTTACTTTTATATATAAAAACTAACACGGTCTATAAGTTGATAATTCACTGCATGTAACAGTAGAATACTGCACACAGCAAGAGTGTAAATTCCATATGCTTTTCTCTGATGCACTGTTAGAGCCGCTAGTCTCTATAAAACTAGGCATCCAGTGAATACTTCTGAATAAATGTCTTACATTCAGAAATAACTAAATTCAATTAGTTATTATAAACTAGGCTATCTTTAGAAAAATAAATTCCAAAACACGAATTTTTTTTGGGGGGGGTACAGAGTCTCACCCTATAGTCCTGGGTAGAGTGCTATGGTGTCATAGTTCACAGTAGCCTCAAAATCCTGGGCTCCAGAGATCCTTCTGCCTCAGCCTCCTGAGTAGCTGGACCACAAGTGCCTGCCACAACAACCAGTTAGTTTTTCTATTTTTAGTAGAGTTGGGGTCTCACTCTTGCTCAGGCTGGGCTTGAACTCCTGAGCTGTGTGTTAGATTAAAGGTGTGAGCCAATGATGCCTGACCTAAAACACAAGTCTTTTTTTTTTTTTTTTTTTTTTTTTTTGAGACAGAGCCTCAAGCTGTCCCCCTGGGTAGAGTGCTGTGGCATCACAGCTCACAGCAACCTCCAACTCCTGGGCTCAAGCAAGTCTCTTGCCTCTGCCTCCCAAGTAGCTGGGACCAC
>CAUYTI010156981.1:0-11401 GCA_963575145.1 Galago senegalensis | reverse complement strand
GCAACCTCTAACTCCTGGGCTCAAGCGAGTCTCCTGCCTCAGCCTCCCAAGTAGCTGGGACCACAGGCGCCCACCACAACACACAACTATTTTTTGGGTGCAGCCGTCATTGTTGTTCGGCAGGCCCAGGCTGGATTCAATGGATTCGAACCCGCCACCTTAGGTGTATGTGGCTGGCACTTAGCCACAGACGCCGAGCCAAGGCTGCTTTTCTTTTCAATTGTTCCCCTCCGAAGTGGGCAGGGAAGAGTAAGTAGTAGGTGGGTTGTCAGAATCAGCAAGCTGCGAGCTCAGAGGCCTTACTGTGGCTTCCTCTGCTGTGTATTTGGTTTGCTACATCCACTATGGAGTAATCTTGGTTTCATCAATATGCCATTAAACAAAAGCGTCTAGTCAAAATTTCCATTTAACACATTCTGATATTAAATTCCCATTTTCTAGACTCCATTTCACAAAGTGGATGCAAACTGGGTGAGAGCTGAACATCTCATGTATTGCTCAGTTAAAAGTAAACACATTTGGCTGGCACTATTATGTATCAGAAAGAGACTCACGAGGCAAGGTAATCTATATACATTTCCGCATCTTGTTTTGAAGCAAATCCCAGAAATATTACACCTGTAATATTTTAGTATATCTCTGTAAGGAAAGGATTCTTAAAACATACACATTGATGTGTCTTAAAAATGTCATACATAAACTAGCTATTCCTTATAATTAAATATCCAGTAAGTGCTCAAATTTGCCACCTTGGCTCAAACGTTTTTTTCAGTTGGTTTGTTCACACTGAGATCCAAACAAAGCTTGTGGATTTTATTTGATTAAACATTTCTTGCCTTAGTAGGTTCCCTTCATCCCCTGGCCCCTTTTCCTAGCAATTGAATTTGTTGAAGAAACTTGGTCATTCAACAAAGTGATCAAGTTATCTGTTGTGTTCTAATATTCTGGAATTTGCTGACTACATCCCCCATAATGCTAACTTTTAAACTACTCTTAACAAAGTTGTAATTTTTTTTTTGAGACAGAGCCTCAAGCTGTCCCCCTGGGTAGAGTGCCGTGGCATTACAGCTCACAGCAACCTCCAACTCTTGGGCTCAAGCGAGTCTCTTGCCTCCGCCTCCCAAGTAGCTGGGACCACAGGCGCCCACCACAGGCGCCCGCCACAACGCCTGGCTATTTTTTGGTTGCAGCCGTCATTGTTGTTTGGCGGGTCCAGGCTGGGGATTTGAACCCGCCACCTTAGGTGTACGTGGCTGGCGCCCTAGCCGGTTGAGCTATAGGCGCCGAGCCAAGAGAAGAAGTTTTAACATGACAGCAATCTCTGCTAAGGCAGAGTGGTGAGGAGAACCCCACCTGGTAGGCATTCCCCCATGGGTCTGGACACCATCTTGCCCAGAGCCCTGGCCTAAGGAGGCCAGGTACTCAAAGACTGTGGTTAGGCCAGGTGTGGTGGCTCACACCTGCAATCCTAGCACTCTGGAATGCCGAGGCAGATGGACTGCTTGAGCTCAGGAGTTTGAGACCAGCCTGATCTGTAAAAACATTAGCCTGGGTGGCATTTGTGACTCAGTGAGTAGGGCACCGGCTCCATATACCAAGGGTAGTGGGTTCTAACCCAGCCCTGGCCAAACTGCAACAAAAAAATAGCTGGGCATTGTGGCAGGCACCTATAGTCTCAGCTATTCAGGAAGCTGAGGCATGAGAATGGCCTATGCCCAAAAGCTGGAGGTTGCTGTGAGCTGTGACACCAAGACACTCTACCAATGTGACAAAGTAAGACTATGTCTCTAAAAACAATTAATTAAAAAACAATAATAATAATAAAAAAAACTAGCCTGTGTTGTGGCAGGCACTTGTAGTCCCAGCTACTTGGGAGGCTGAGGCAAGAAGATCGTTTGAACCCAGGAATTTGAGGTTGTTGTGAGTGAAAACTGGGGTCATTGGGCCTCTGCCTGGTTCTCTCTGGGGGCTGGGCTGGCAGCCCTGCCTATAACAGACAGAAGCACACCCCATGCCCACCTCTAGCCCCACCGGTGGTGGCCAAACTCAAGAAGTGTGGTTTCAGGCAACTCACCACTCCTGAATCCCACAGGCAGGAACCAGCCATCCTTGGAGACCACCGGGTCACCTAGACTGCAACTCCTTCCAGGCCACACCCAGCCAGGATGGAGGCCTAGAGAGAAGGCGGAAGACCAGCAAAAGGGGGCCCTCTGTAGGCAGCCTCCAGGGAACCTCCTCCTCCTCCCTCCCTGGAGGCCATCCCTCACTTCCCAAGAAGGGGCTTCCTGAGGAGGCCTGAAGCTCTGCTAGGGACTGGGGAGAAGACCTGCCCAGCCCACCCAAGGCTCGGAGTAGGAGATGGCTTCTTTCACTTTAACCACCTCCTGGCCAAAAAAGAACGCTTTGCCAGAAATAACAGAAAACAAGGGCCACCCTCCAGCCAGCTCAAAACAGCTGAGAGTGAGAAGGCCATCCACATCCTGCCTGAAGTATCCCTGCCAGGGGGGAAGGACAAGCTGTGCCAGGCAGAGCAGCAGTGATGGACAGGACATGGCCACCACGCAATGTCCACAGCCTAGAGGGTGAGACTATGTGACCAGTGTTAGAGAGGGTAGGTACGCTGCCACCGCTCCTAACCCATGTTTGAGGTCAGCATCCACCCTGTTCCCAGACCAGCCTCACCACAGTAGCCTCAGTTTCCAGGTGTGGCCCACTATACACACTGCCTCTCCCCAAAGGGCTCCTGAGCCCCAGGAGAGAATATCTGGAAGGTAGGATGTGGCAGACAGGCAGCAGACTAGGATCCAGAAGAACCCCGAAGTGCAGTCTCCAGCCCCATCAACCAGCCCTACACAGCCAGGAGCACAGGACACCATTCATCCTGTCCCCACAGCTTGAGTCATCAAGACTTGTGAAGACTCAATGGACAAGGGGTGTCCCAATGGGGCCACCGCACCATGCCAGATGGCAGCCACAAGCGGTCAACCCAACATGTCTGGTCTCCCTAGGCCCTCCCACGGGGGCGCAGAGCAGCTCATCTCCACCTCCAGTTTCAGATAAAACAGTGAAAGTTCTTAGGATTAGGCAACTCGCTCAGGGTTGCCAGACCACGTAGGTAGGAGAGTGAAGACCTGTAGCTCGACTGGGGAGAGGTGGTCAGACTTCCCCACCCCATTGCCAGGCAAGGCCAGGGATGCCACTCCCAACTGGCAGCTCTAGGCATTACAGACAGTGCTGCCCCCAGACAGCTGGCACATACCTCCTCCCTCAGCCCTGGCACCACCTGCCTGTCCCCTATGGGGCCTCACCTGGGCTGCATTCTCCTGGACCTGCACACAGGCATAGAGTCTGTAAGAAGTGGAACCCCCATTACACAGCCTGCTTTCGGGCCCGGGCTGTGCCTGCTGCTCCACTGGAAACACCCTGTCCTCTGTGACCTCTTGCCCTGTCCCTCAGGCATGGGATGGTGGTGGGTGGGGCCCACTGCTCTGGGCAAGCCCAGCCATGTAATCTAGCCCAGACCTGGATGCCGGCCAACAGTGCCTGGCTCTTCTCCCAAATCGTCCTCCTGGAAAGCAACAGGCTCTACAGATGCCAGGAGCCTACCCTCCCTCCAACAAAGCTTCAGTGAAACAAACACCTGGGCACCACTCAGCATGGGGGTGACACAGTGATATGGATCTGGGCCCACCACCTCCTTATCTGACCCTCGGGCCAGCCCTGTTGCCCACAAGAAGGGAGGCAGTGCCCATCCCAGGCCCTAACGATTTCCTCAAGTGTCCGCAGGTCCTATTTTTTTTTTTTTTTTTTGGAGACAGAGCCTCAAGCTGTCCACCTGGGTAGAATGCTGTGGCATCACAGCTCACAGCAACCTCCAACTCCTGGACTCAAGCGAGTCTCCTGCCTCAGCCTCCCAAGTAGCTGGAACCACAGGCGCCTGCCACAACGCCCGGTTATTTTTTTTTTTTTTTTTTGGTTGCAGCCGTCACTGTTTTTTGGGGGCCCTGGCTGGATTTGAACCCACCACCTTAGGTGTATGTGGCTGGCGCCTTAGCCACTTGAGCCACAGGCGCCAAGCCCACAGGTCCTACTTTAGACCCATGCTGCTGCCCACAGCTGGGCCAAGCTCTGCACGGTCCCTTGACCACCTGCCTATGTTGCTCCCTTCTGAGAGGTGAGGAGGCTCCTAGGTGACAAACTACGAACCCAAGGAAATGGATGAAAAAGTCAGCTGCTGGGGGAGTGGGCAGGGGGCTGCCCTGTACCAGGTCCCTGGCACCCCAACTGCTTCCCCAGAAGGCACAGTCTTGGTCCCCTCCTCCCCCCACCACTCCTAGCTTTAGAGCCAGCAAGGAGTGAGGCTAGGACGATCTCAGAGACCTATAGCTGGGCGTCCCCTACTGGTGCTGGCACACAGGAGGCCCTGGGCCTGGCACAGCCTGGCCAAGTTCTGAGATGGGCCTGGTGAGAAGAGGTGGCCTGGCCAGGAAGAGAAGGACTCAGCAACAGCACAGCAGTAACTACATGGAAATTCCACATGCAAGGAGCCAAGAGGCCCGGAGGAGCCTAGCTGGAAGGGGCCATCACAATCATCTAACCCGCCCCGGGACACCTTTCAGGGAGATAACTGAGTTCCTAAGGGAGGCACAAGGCAGAGATGAGTCACACTGCCACAGCACCCAACCGAGGGCTCCAGGAGAGCGTCTCCAACTCCACAATTTCAACACCAACTCTTGCAGCTAACAATTTCTTATGCCAATTTCTTAACTCTAAAAGAATTAAAAAAACAAAAATCTTATCATTTTCTATCATCATTACTCCATAAAGGGAAACATTTCTTTTTTCTTTTTTTTTTTTTTGAGACAGGAGCCTCAAGCTGTCCCCCTGGGTAGAGTGTCGTGGCATCTCAGCTCACTGCAACCTCCAACTCCTGGGCTCAAGCGAGTCTCCTGCCTCAGCCTCCCAAGTAGCTGGAACCACAGGCGCCCGCCACAATGCCCAGCTATTTTTTGGGTGCAGCCATCATTGTTATTTGGTGGGCCCAGGCTGGATTCAAACCTGCCACCTTGGGTGTACAGGTGGTGAGCCAAGGAAAGGCGCCGAGCCAAGGAAACATTTCAATAACCAAAGAGCAGGAAGAGCTGCCTCTCCAAGACCTTCTCAAGGATGGCTGCTGAAAGACCTCCACCTACACTACGTCCTGGGCCGGAAAATGCTCCAAGGCAAGCTGGCACTAAGAGTCTCTGCCCTGCCCACAGCATGGCAGAACCCGCTGGAATAACACGGAGATGATATGCTGAAGGGGAGGGGGGAAACAAAATTTCAACACCAAACATTAGTCAAAAACTAACAGAACATGTCCCAGGAATGAAGGAGAAAGAAGATGTTTTCAAATAAGACTAGGACTGTTCAGAAAAAAATAAGAAGTTCAAAACCGGGCTGATGGCTTGGCGCTTGTGGCTCAAGTGGCTAAGGGACCAGCCACATACACCTAAGGTGGCAGGTTCGATTCCAGCCCGGGCCCGCCAAAAACAACGATGGCTGCAACCAAAAAAAAAATAGCTGGGTATTGTGGCAGGCGCCTGTGATCCCAGCTACTTGGGAGGCTGAGGCAGGAGAATCGCTTGAGCCCCGGAGTTGGGAGGTTGCTGTAAGCTGTGATGCCATGGCACTCTACCCTGGGGGACAGCTTGAGGCTCTGTCTCAAAAAAAAAAAACCAGGCTGAGGACAGTGGCTCATGCCTATAATCCTAGCACTCTGGGAGGCCGAGATGGGTGGTTTGCTTGAGCTCATGAATTCAAGACCAGCCTCAGCAAAAGCGAGATCCCATCTCTACTGTAAACTGAGACAAGAGGATCGCTTGAGCCCAAGAGTTGGAGGGTGCACTGTTGAGACTCTGTCTAAAAAAAAAAAACTCCAAAACCTCATCAGGAAAAGGATAGGTGATGAGACCAGCACTGGCCAGGCAGTAGGGCACCAGTAGATGGCACCTTCCTACAGCCATGAATGAGCATGCACGCTCACTGAAACAGGCATGCTCTGGGCGACCCTGCTCACCAAGGCCCAATGCCCAAGCCACTCCTGTGGCCACTCACAGAAGAGACAGCTGAGGGGGAAAGCAGCGAACACACTGATCCTTTAGGATAAATCACACAAATTTGCCTTTCGCAGGTCAAAAGCAGCTGACAGCTGATAATTGCACGCGAGTTTGGCTCTCACACAACACAGATGAGTCTCCAACCTTCTGCTGAGCGAGGAGGCCTGAGCCCAAGAGGCTCCGCAGTGTCTGTTTATGAAAATGTTGCACTGACACACAGAAGGGCATGGGGTTGCAGAAGACTGAAAGAAGCTTCAGGACACACAAGGGGCTTCAGGGGTGTGTTTCTTGTTCTAGATGCTGGTTATACGAACATGCCCGTCAGTGAAGAATTCTGGGAGCTGGGCACACTTCTGTAAGGCTGAACCCCATTCAGTATAGAGCACAGAAGCCTCCAGGACGGAAGCAGAGACCTGCTTGGCCCTGATCTGCAAGGGACACCCTGGAACCCCCAACTAATAGAAATCCCAACCCAGGAAGCAGAACACTGGTGGGAAAGCTGGCAAAGTCCAGGGGAGAATGCCCATGGTAAAAGAAGCAACTCCCACAAGCCAGCCAAGAACCCACAGGAACCTAGACACTACCTGAACATCTCTCATCAGCAGCAGACTCACACCTGCTGCCTACAGGTAAAAACCATCTGATAATATTCCTAATGTCCAACAGACATGATGAAAGGAAACGAAGTTCTTCAAATCCTGAAAGGCAAGGAAAGGAGAGACAGGAAATTCAGAGCAGGGCAGGAGAGGTCCAAACCAGAGACCCCAAGTTTTCCCAGCAAGGGCCTCCAGCAGGGCCTCCTGGCAGCCAGCTGGGCATACCAAAGGGAGGAAGCCAAGAAGAAAAGAGACAAAGCCCTCAGGGATTTAGGGTCAAAGGAAGCTGCTGGGGAGAAGGAAATGGCCCACTTGTTCCCGTGTGGGCGTAATAATCGATGCGCACCCTCCAACCTCAAACAAATGGCAGGGGGAGCTAGAGCCAAAGATCAAGGATCAGGCTTGTTTTACTCCAAATAGGGGGAAAAAAAAATCAACTCAGAGGCACCTTGGACCTCCACTGGAGGTTTTTTTTTTTTTTTTGTAGAGTCAGTCTCATTTTATCACCCTCGGTAGAGTGCAGTGGCGTCACATAGCTCACAGCAACCTCTAAATCCTGGGTTTAGGTGATTCTCTTACTTCAGCCTTCCAAGTAGCTGGGACTACAGGCACCCATCACAATGCCTGGCTATTTTTGTTGTTGTTGCAGTTCGGCCAGCCCGTGCCCTACTCACTGAGCCACAGGCGCCGCCTCTCCACTGGAGTTTTATTTTTTGTTTTTTCAGAAACAAGGTCTAGCTGTCAGCCAGGCTAGAGTACAGTGGCATGGATCACAGCTCAAGCGATACCCCTCAACCTCCAACTACTGGGCTCAAGTGATCCTCTTGCCTTGGGCTTCCCAGCAGCTAGGACTACAGGCATGCTCCACCATGCCCGGCTTCCACTAGTTTTAGGAAGTAATTTTTCAGACCCCGAGCCTGTGGCTCAAGTGGCTAAGGTGCCAGCCACATACACCTGAGCTGGCAGGTTCAAATCCAACCTGCAAACAACAATGACAGCTGCAACCAAAAAATAGCTGGGCGTTGTGGCAGGCGCCTGTAGTCCCAGCTACTTGGGAGGAGGAGGCAGGAGACTTGCTTGAGCCCAGGAGTTGAAGGTTGCTATGAGATGTGATGCCCTAGCACTCTACCCAGGGTGACAGCCTGAGGCTCTGTCTCCCAAAAAAAAGTAATTTTTCAGGATCAAATGAAGAAACTGCCATGGAAAATATTGCAATCTATGGCCCTGCGCCTGAAAAGCCTGCAGGTGTGACACTTTACAGACAAGCAGTCTCACCTGTCCTCCAGGTACTGTGAAAGGGTCTAACAGAGCGGAGCACCCACGAGCTCAGAAAGGGAATCAGAGGGATTCATTCAGACTGGAGGGGCATGCTCACAAAGTTTCTTTTTTTTTAGACAGAGCCTCAAGCTGTCCCCCTGGGTAGAGTGCCATGGCATCACAGCTCACAGCAACCTCCAACTCCTGGACTCAAGCGAGTCTCCTGCCTCAGCCTCCCAAGTAGCTGGGACTACAGGCGCCCGCCACAGCGCCGGCCATTTTTTGGTTGCAGCCATCATTGTTGTTTGGCGGGCCCGGGCTGGGGATTCAAACCCGCCACCTTAGGTGTATGTGGCTGGCACCTTAGCCGATTGAGCCACAGGCGCAGAGCCACACAAAGTTTCAATGTACTTTTAAAACTGTATCTCAATGGTGCCCGAAGGATTAAAGAACTGGATTTAGGGTCAGAAAACAAAATAAACAGGCACTCTATCTGCAGAAAAATGGGCTACGTAGGAGGCAGCACAAACAAATATGCTGCAAACACCCAAATGTTCAGCACCAATAGGACGGATGATGGTGTGAAGAGATGCACAGCTGCAGACACTCCAAGTGGGGGCTGGAACACAGGAACAGCAGCTACCGGTGTCAAGAGGGCCCAGTGCACAGAGAGCAAACCCCACCCAGACAAGCCATCTTTTTGAAGGATCCAGACAAATGTGGGCACTGCCAAAGAAAAGCCAGGGAACGGCTGAGCCTCAACTCAGAGCAGGGAGAAGCCATGAGGGTGTCTGGGGGAGGCTGTATCTTCCATAGTGATGGGGAGCAAGGGTGTCCCAATTAATGGGGCCTTCAAGATTTTTCAATACTTATTTCCACATTCTTTTTTTTTTTTTTTTTTGAGACAGAACCTCAAGTTGTCCCCCTGGGTAGAGTGCCGTGGCATTACAGCTCACAGCAACCTCCAACTCCTGGGCTCAAGCGAGTCTCTTGCCTCAGCCTCCCAAGTAGCTGGGACCACAGGCGCCTGCCACAACACCCGGCTATTTTTTTTTTTTTGGTTGCAGCCGTCATTGTTGTTTGGCGGGCCCGGGCTGGGGATTCGAACCCGCCACCTTAGGTGTACATGGCTGGCGCCTTAGCCGGTTGAGCTATAGGCACCGAGCCAGTTTTTCTATTTTTAATAGAGAAGGGGTCTCACTCTTGGTCAGGCTGGTCTTGAACTTGTGAACTCAAGCAGTCCATCTGTCTTGGCCTCCCAGAGTGCTAGGATTACAGGCTTGAGCCACTGTGCCCCGCCCCGCACACCCAGCTTAAACCAATGGATTATAAGTTAGTGTCTAGAAAGTTCATTGATGCAGTTTCACATTCCACATTACAACAACTTTTAAGAAATTACTACTTGTCAGGTATGGTGGCTTATGCCTGTAATCCTAGCACTGGAGCTGAGGTGTTTGACACCAGCCTGACCAAGAATGAGACCCATCTCTACTAATAGAAAAAAATAAAATAGCAGAGCATAGTGGCAGGCACCTGTAGTCCCAGCTACTCAGGAGGCTGAGGCAAGGGATCACTTCAGCCCAAGAGTTTGAAGTTGCTGTGAGCTAGGGTGCCACATCACTCTACCCAGGACCACAGAGTGAGACTTTAAAAAAAAAAGAAAGAAAGAAAATACTACTTGATGAGCTTTGATGTAATATTTTTTCCTTTATCTGTCTAAAACTGTTTATGCTTTCCTATTCTTAGAAAACACTCCACAATCTGGGTGTGTATAGTCCCAGCTGCTTGGGAGACTGAGGCAAGAGAATTGTGTTAAGCCCAAGAGTTTGAGGTTGCTGTGAACTATGATGCCACAGCACACTACCAAGAGTGACATAGTGAGACACCGTCTCAAAAATAAAAAAGAAAGAAAACACTCCACAATCTTAAACATGACCTAAAAGCCCTGCCTGTGGCACCAGTCTTATCTCCTATTTTTTTTAATCTCTCTGAGCACCAGCCATCTTGGTTTTCTCTCCCTTTATGTTAAACAGCCTTATTTTAAGATATGCAGTAAAATTTACTTATTCTGGCTCGGCGCCTGTGGCTCAAGCGGCTAAGGCGCCAGCTACATACACCTAAGGTGTCGGGTTCAAATCCCCAGCCTGGGCCTGCCAAACAGCAATCATGGCTGCAACCAAAAAATGGCCAGGCGTTGTGGCGGGCACCTGTAGTCCCAGCTACTTGGGAGGCTGAGACAGGAGACTCACTTGAGCCCAGGAGTTGGAGGTTGCTGTGAGCATGATGCCATAGCACTCTACCCAGGAGGATAGCTTGAGGCTCCGTCTCAAAAAAAAAACAAAAAACTTACTTATTCTAAGTATACTTTAGTGTTTTTACAAAGTTGTACTATTGGCTCAGTGCCGCGGCTCAAGTGGCTAATGCGCCAGCCACATACACCTAAGGTGGTGGGTTCAAATCCAGCCTGGGCCCGCCAAACAACAATGACAGCTGCAACCAAAAAAAAATAGCCCGGCGTTGTGGCGGGCACCTGTGGTCCCAGCTACTTGGGAGGTGGAGGCAAGAGACTTACTTGAGCCCAGGAGTTGGAGGTTGCTGTGAGCTGTGATGTCACAGTACTCTACCCAGGGGGACAGCTTAAGGCTCTGTCTCAAAAAAAAAAAAAGTCGTACTGTTTTCGCTACAATCTAATTTTAGAATGTTTTCCTGACCCTCAAAAAAATCTTGTGTTGTTTTTTCCCTCCCTCACTCATCCCCAGCCTCTGGGAACTACTAATCTCTGATGTGATATTAAAGAAGATTACCTGCAACTATCTGAAGATGGTATTAAAATACTCCCTTTTCTAGTTGCATATCTATCTGTATATATCCAGATTTTCTTTGTGTACTTCAATCAAATAATGAATCACAGTAAATTAAATGCAAAATTAGATATGTGAATCTAACTATCTTAAACTAGACATTAAAGATACTTGCAAAATGTAAGATTTGCCAGTCTTCTTATAAAAATGTGGTACAGTTATTTATGTAGGTACAATTACATATTACAAATAAATATATAGTCAGTTTATTATGATTATTTTGAAATAAATATAATTTTAAATTTCTGATATGATAGCTACAACCCATATAAACAAATGCTCATAAACATCCTCAGGATATTTTTTTCTTTTTTGAGACAGACTCTCACTCAGTCACCCTGGGGTTGAGTGCCATGGCATCATAGCAGCTTCAAACTCTTGGGCTCGTGTGCTTCTCTTGTCTCAGTCTCCCTATTAGCTGGGACTACAGGTACCTGCCACAACTCCTGGCTACTCAGTACATTTTTTACAAATCTTTTTTTTTTTTTTTTTTTTTTTTGAGACAGAGCATCAAGCTGTCCCCCTGAGTAGAGTGCTGTGGCATTACAGCTCACAGCAACCTCCAACTCCTGGGCTCAAGCGAGTCTCT
>CAUYTI010156980.1:0-14941 GCA_963575145.1 Galago senegalensis | reverse complement strand
AAAATAGCTGGGCGTTGTGGTGGGCGCCTGTGGTTCCAGCTACTTGGGAGGCGGAGGCAAGAGACTCGCTTGAGCCCAGGAGTTGGAGGTTGCTGTGAGCTGTAATGCCACGGCGCTCTACCCAGGGGGACAGCTTGAGGCTCTGTCTCAAAAAAAAAAAAAAGAAAAAAAAATTCACACTAAGAGTCATCTAAATAAAAATGGAGATAGGCACAGTGGCTCTTGCCTATAATCTTTGGGAGGCTAAGGTGGGAGCAGTGTTTGAGGCAGGAGTTCAAGACCAGCCCAGGCAATATAAAGAAATTAGGCATGGTAACAGACACTTGTAGTCCTGGCTATGGGAGGCTGAGGTAGAAGGATCATTTGAGCCCAGAAACTTGAGGTTACAGAGAACCATGACAATACCACTGTACTAGGCAACAGAGGAAGACAGTGAGAGAGAAAAGAGTGGGGAATGGAGACAGTAAGAGAGAGAGAGTGAAAGACTTACTAACGATAGAGACAGAAAAAGTCCAGAGAAGAGGAGAAAATAACTGGGTTGGGGGGAGCTGGTACATAAAATTAAGGACCAACAGAGAAGGAATAAAAACAGAATGGAAAATGTAGATGGACAAAAAGAAGAACTAACCCCTGGAAAGAGTAAATGAAATTAAGACTCACAAGGAAACAAACTCACAGAGGTAGGAAGAGACACATGGACAAAGGAAGCAATGCAGAAGTGGGGCAGACGCCCAAAGTGCTGTCCCATAAGGCTGATCCTGCCCCACGCTCTGCTTTGGGCAAAGGAAACCAAACTGCCTGCCCTTACTACCGTGCTCCTGGAAATTACAGTCTCTAGCAATTTTCCCATTCCTTCCACCCTGTAAGTTAACTTCCTATTTGTTTCATTTTGTCTGTGTGTGTGTGTGTGTGTGTGTGTGTGTGTGTTTGGGAGGGATGCTTTGGGATTTTTTTTTTTTTTTTTGAGAAAGGGTCTCATTCTATCGCCCAGTCTAGAGCCCAATGGCATTGTCATAGCTCACTGTAGCCTCAAACTCCTGGGCTTAAGTGATCCTCCTGCTTGAGCCTCCTGAGTATCTGGGACTATGTAAGTGCACATTGCCACACACAGCCAATTTTTTGTTTTTAATAAGAGATGGGATCTTGCTCTTGCTCAGTCTGGTCTCAAACTCTTGAGTTCAAGCAATCCTCCTGCCTCAACCTCCCAAAGTGCTAGGTGGCATGAGCCACCACATCTGGCCTTACTTTAATTTTTAACAATATTTATTTTTTAAAGGGATAAGCGGTAATTTTTAAATGACATTCAGAATGTTTCAAGTGTGAATAAAGATAATGAAATGCTTAAATTTAGAGATTCCAATAAATGTGTTGTTATATCAAAAGATATTCTAAAATACCCACACTAACTGGCCTTATTTATTAAGCTATTAAAAACATTGCCAGGTTGCTTAGACCTGTTAATTCCAGGATTTTGAGAGGCTAAGGCAGGAAGATTTCTTCAGGCCAGGAGCTTCAGATCCACCTAGGTGACATAGCCAAACTTTTTTTTGTTGAGACAGAGCCTCAAGCTATCCCCCTGGGTAGAGTACCGTGGCTTCACAGCTCAAAACAACCTCCAACTCCTGGGCTCAAGCAAGTCTCCTGCCCCAGCCTCCCAAGTAGCTGGGGCCACAGGCGCCCGGCTATTTTTTTGGTTGCAGCAGTCATTGTTGTTTGGCAGGTCCGGGCTGGATTCCAACCCGCCACCTTAGTGTATGTGGCTGGTGCCTTAGCCACTTGAGCCACAGGTGTCGAGCCAACAAAAAAATTTTAAAGTTAGCCAAGCATGGTGGTATGTGGCTATACTCCCAGCTACTTAGGAGGCCGAGGCAGAAGAATCACTTGAGCCCAAAAGTTGAAGATTATTCCACTGGGTGTCAGAGTGAGACTCTGTTTCTAAAAAAAAAAATCACAAAATAAAAAATGAAGTATCAATCCACTATTGACTTTCTCTTCTGTTCATTTTTCTGGGCCTATAGGTTTTTGTCTTGCTTTGGGGTTTTTTCTGAGACACAGTCTTGCTCTCTTGCCCAGGCTACTCATTATAGCTCACCACTACTTAAAACTCTTGGGCTCAAGCGAATCGCCTGCCTCAGCCCCCTGAGTTATGTTTTGCTTTCTTTCCACCAAATTCTAGTTGAACCTTGATGAAAGTAATCAATTCTAAGACATAAAACAATTAAGCCCTGAGAAATAGAGAGCTTATGTTTCATTTAACCATAAGATATGTGCTTTCTCACCCTCTCTTCTTTTCTTGGTTTCCTAATTCACTTAACTTTTTGCATATAAAAATTACCAAATGCTGCAATTTTCTGATGCTAGGGTAATGTAATAAGCCCTCAACTTATCTATGTGCTTTCCTGGAACACACATGCTTCAGAATGTCAAGTAGTTACTCCACTTCACAGCAATACTTTATCTATGCTATGTGGAATCAAAGGAAAAAAGTTATTTGATCTCCTAGAAATCTTTTAAAACTAACCAACTATTCAGCTATGGATTGAGCTCATCGATAATCTAACTCAGTCCACTAAAGGTTAAATGCAATTGAACCTGGTGAATTTAGTTCTCCTTTCTCCCATCTCTTGAGGACAATTTCATTTCAATACACAGAGATTCAGGGTACACATAAAACTATCTATTTTGATCAAAATAAGAAGTGCCAAGTGCAATGGCTTACACCTAGAATCCCAGCTACTCAGGAGAATGAGGCAAGAAGATCGTTTGAGGCCAAGAGTTCAGGAGCAGCCTGGGCAACACAGAATACTATCCCTAAAAAAGAAAAAGATTAGCCAGACGTGGTGGTGCACACCTGTTGTCCCTTGAGCCTAGGGGTTCAAGGCTATAGTAAGCTGTGGTTGTACCACAGCACTCCAGCCTAGGTAACAGAGTCAGGCCCTATCTCTAACAACACATAAATAAAAAGGAAATGAGACTCACGTTTGCACATCATTTGCCAAGGACTGAACTCATCTACCTATAACAAGTTTGATAGGGAACGGAGGTTCCCTCTACAATCATGCACAGTAGGGAAAGAGGAGGGTTTGTTTTACACATTACTTATTTTTAATCCAAAGTTTTAAATTTTAGGCATTGTCAAAAATTCTCCCTTTCCTCCATTTCACCAGGAAAAACATGAAATCCTAATCTTTAAGTTCAAAAATCTCATTCTGATCTTTCAAGAAGTATATCTTTCTTGAGGTCTGCTATTTCCACTGAAGACTTAAGAGTCCTGAATTTGAACACAATACATATAAATGATGTCATCCCTGCTGTCTGTTCTAGGGATTCACTAACATTAACTTAAATACTGTATGTGGGCTATGTGTCAAAGGCACAGCCATCCTAATGCATTTGGATTAGCTTTTATTTAAGTTAATAAAAGTGTGCCTATTACAATTCCATGACAGTCATGCGAAGTAGTGACCACAGACACAACCTCACACCTTTGGAAATATACAAAATTACATGTCACAGGACATGACTATAATCTGTTTTAAGTTAAAAATAAAATTCTCCAATACTAGTTATTAAAAACAAAAGATATAAAATTATCAGCCAAGGAAATCATATACATACTTTACAGAGATTTGTCTTTCTAAAAATGTTCCAGTGTCCTTTATAGAAAAAGTAACAAAAGAGCTCTCTTGCCTTTATAATAACGATTTCACACATCAAAGGAGACTAGAGTGCCAGGCTGAGCCACATTAGAGAGCTAGAAGGGAGTGGAAAGCATTTACAGTGGACAAAAGGTCTACCACACAGAATTTCTTATATTAACTTGAGCCTTCGCTGAGTTTTTAACAAATTATACTGTGATAGTATTAATGCTTCACGACCTTCCATAGCTTATAATTAGAACTTTGAAAACAAAAACTTAGTTTAACATATGGACAGAAACACAGAGAGAGGCGATTGGGAGGGGAGGGAGAATGTTACAGAATTCAGTAGCAAAAACCAACATTCAGGTTTTCATTTACCTTCTTATTTAGCCAGTGCCAGAGCTTGAAGATGGGGGGTAAGGTGAGAAAGAGAAGATAAGAACAGTGGAATATCATTAGAGAATGCAATAGCAGCATGAAAAGGAAAGAAAGGAAAAGTCACCGAGAGCATGAGAAGGAAATTGTTCCAGACAAAGGAAAACTGGGGTGGGGTCGGGGGGACTAGAACACATCAACCAAGTTTTAAAATCAAGAGAATGTAGTATTCCTTCAAGATGATTGAAATGATAACCACAGCTGTTTTGGGACTCCAACAAATAAAAACACATAAAATAATCTGAATGCCTGTAGGCTTAGTACCTCTGTGCCTTTACCCTGCTCCATCCATCTGCTGTCTTGCTGTGTCTGCCTCATCAACTGCTTAAGCTTCAAAATCTTGTATCATTTCCTCTGCAAAATCTTCCCCTTCCCACCACCTTTGCAAGTTACTTCTTGCTCAGCACTACCACTCTATCCTGTACATATTTCTTCTACAGAAATTCTAACAGCTATCCCTTACATAGAGCGTACTGTGTACCAGGCACTGGTCTACAGATTTTACACGTATTAACTCAGTAAGCCCTTATAAACATTCTATGAGGTAGGTGGTATTACACCCCTTTTGTTGATACAGAAACCACAGCACAGAAAGCTTAAGACATTCATCTAAGGTCACATGGTTAGTAAGTAGCAGAACAGAGATGTGGAACCAGAGTATAGATTCAAAGGCTGTGCTTTTTAACCACTAGGCCTCTGAATCTAACCACCACCTCAGAATTATTATAAATTGCTACTGCTCCTCACTAAACAGAGCTTCTGTCTGATTTTCTAAGATCTGTCTGATCAGAGAAATGTGTCAGTATCCGACACATGGAGTTACTCCAAAAATATTCAATGAACTGAGTGACTGAGTCACTACCCCAATAATTTTAGGCAAGTCCCTTAAACTCTCAGGATTTCAATTTAGTCCCTAATAAAATGAGGGAGTTGAACCAGGTATTCCATGAGATCCTTTTCTCCCATTTTTTAAGAGTAAATAAACACTCATCCATTCTAAGTAAACCATAAACTCTAGAATTTCATCATAGAACTGGATGCACATATTAAATGTATTATCAACAGTTACAACACAAACACCATGTAACATGGGATACAATATGTCAAACCATGAAATATAAAAACCCCATTAAGACAGCCCAAGCTCTTAAACTACAATACCTTGCTATCAACTTTCAACAAGAATTTCCCAAGCCCGACAATTGGCCAAGGGGCAAGAGCACCTCTCCGCTCCTTCAGGAAGCTCTCCACGACTCCCCACCACACACGGTAGCGCTTCTCCAGAAAGTCCACAGCTCCAAAGTGAATGAACAGCTTCTTGAGTACCCAGACTATAAAGAGGATAAAAAAATACATATATAAATAAGAGAGATTAGAAAGCCATAACATGAAAAGGTTCCTCAGTTACACATGACCTTTCTAAAACATCAAAGCCAATATTAAAAAAAAAAAAAGATCAATGCTTTACGAAAGAGGGAGGGGAGCTCTAGGTATTTCAAACAGACAAAATTCGGCCAAATAACTTTTCACACAATTTCCGCCTGTCTATCTATTATCTTCTTTTTGAAGTCTGAATCCTTGAAGGAGTCAGGGATTACTTTACAGCCCAAGTAAACATAAGATACTCTTATCATAAAGACTTCTGTGACTACAATGTCAGCCCTCATACCTCCTTCTCCTCCTGAGTAAAGAATATGAACCCCTAATATCTCCTTTGCTTTTTTTTTTTTTTGAGACAGAGCCTCAAGCTATCCCCCTGGGTAGAGCGCCATGGCATCTCAGCTCACAGCAACCTCCAACTCCTGGGCTCAAGCGAGTCTCCTGCCTCAGCCTCCCAAGTAGCTGGGACCATAGGCACCCGCCACAACGCCTGGCTATTTTTTGGTTGCAGCCATGATTGTTGTTTGGTGGGCCCAGGCTGAATTCGAACCCACCACCTTAGGTGTAGGTGGCTGGCGCCTTAGCCACTTGAGCCACAGGTGCCGAGCCATCTCCTTTGCTTTTATAGCTGCTCTTGCCAAATTCTGTCCTTTTCCTTGGACAAGAACAAAATGAATGACAAGTATTAAGTATTCCACACACATCAGATTTTATACAACTGCTGGGTAATGTTTTCATTTGTCTTGCTGTTTGCCCATCAGAAGCTGCTCTAGACATCTGAACAGAAACCAGGGTTCAGTGGAGAAGCAGAGTACAAGCAAGGCTGCTACAAATGGCCCAAGTCTGTACCCTGCACAGCTTCAGTGGGGACCTTCACAGACTGCAGGGGGACCTAACCACAGCCACACACAAACTCCCTCTCTTCCCCTCCTCCTCTCCTCCTAAGAAAAGACACAAAGGATCTGGCTAGTTGATGCCAAAAGACCCTAACTTTCCAAGCAAGCTATGGAATTTGCCCACTCCCTACTGCCCCATATAAAAGGGGTCTCTAACTGCCCCCAGGTGCAGATGCCATCTTTGCACTGCCCAGACCAATCACCCTCCCCTTTCAATAAACCTGACCTTAACATTTCCTCGGTGGCCTCGTCTCTGACACCATCAGCTTACACCTTTCACAGACCACAACGGGAATATCTCCAGAGTGCAGTAGTGGCCCTTCAAGCAAGGGTTAAGCATCTTATTCAAGGCCAACTAAGAAGGTGACTGGGTCAGAAGGCAATGTTACCGATCTGTGTGGCTTGCCTTGAAGTTTGGACCCTGGATAACTGATCCCAACCACTGTTAACTTCCCTAACTCAAAGGATTTGGGTTCTCAGCCTTGCCCTCACATGCCAAAGAGTCACAGTTTTCTATTTTGAACCCTGAGCTCAGTGTTACATACCAGTTCAACAATTCCTTCACTATCATTTTAAAATCCCTCTACAGGTCCTAGAAAGCTCTGATGGCTTCTACACTAAGTCCAGGGAAATTATGGGCTGTGGAAAAGCTTTTGGAGGATACCCTGATCACAGCCTACTCTGCCAAGACCATGTCAAATTCCTATGATGACCAGATGGTTAAGATATAAGAAATGTAACTTCTCCTAACAAACTGTATGGAAAGGAGGGATTCCAACAGCACTTGACATGTGATGTTTCCAGCATAAAGAAATCACTTGGCAAAACCAAAAAAAGTATGGGACAATCTAGAAGAGAAATTTAAACCATGGTTCACTAACAATTTCTTCACAGAAACCGTGGCCTGGTAAGTATCCTGTGAGTCGCTCAATTACAGCTGTGTCTTGTTCCAACTGCCTGAGAGAAGTTATTAATATTTGAGGATAAGAAGCAGATAAAAACATCCACCATTTACACTGCATGCTCCCTGAGGAGAGGCACGGAACAGTGCTCTGCTCATAATGTTTAAAATAATGGTTAACTCTTTACCCAATTTAGTGAGACAAATAAATGGTGAAATCTAATCTAAAAAGTAAATGGGCTGATAATTTTAGACTTTTAGACCTCAGTGGAGAATAGGCTTCTAAAAATCAGATGATGTTTTTATCAAGAGTGAAAAACCTGGACCCAGGAAATGAGAACTAACTAAATACCTGGACGGCAGAATCCAGAGCATCCAGTGAGGAGTGAATAAAACCACATGGAATACGATTACAGTAAGAGGGAAGCCCAAATAATCAAGAAAGCATCAAAAGATGCTTTTCCAGTGCACCTAAGTCAGAAATAACTCTGCCTTACTCTTTCCAATCTTAGAAGACAGTCTTAGAGAAAAACCAAGTTGGGCCTTAAATTACCACGGTAACAAGGTACAAAGACATGGTTTAATGATTTATGAAGAACCGTATGATTCCATTTTGTCATAATACATATAATACACATAGGTATAATTTAATTTTTCTGCCAAACAAAAGAAAGCCCCAAATTTTGTATACCTACATTTCTCAAAGACCATTACTTCCTTTGAATTAAAAAAGCAATGTACAGTGTGCTTCCCTAAAAGCAGCTCTCAAAATGCAATCATGAACCCCCAAACCCAGATAGCTGTTAATATTCTCCTTCACAGAACCATGGACAAATGAACAGTCAAACTGTATGTGGAGCTATAAATCTCAAATGCTACATAAAAGCGTAAGAGGCTAAATATATTTTTTACTTTAAAAGTAAAATATCACCCAGGTGCAGTGGCTCACACTTGTAATCCTAGTACTCTGGGAGGCTAAGGCAGTAGGATCACTTGAGCTCAGAAGGTCAAGATCCGCCTGAGCAAAAGCGAGAAGATCCTGTCTCCACTAAAAATAGAAAAAACTAGCTGGGCATGGTGGTAGGCACCTGTAGTCCCAGTTACTCTGGAGGCTGAGGCGGGAGGACTGCTTGAGCCCAGGAGTTTGAGGTTGCTGTGAGCTACCATAATACCACTGTACCCTACCCAGGACGACAGAGTGAATCTAAAAAAAGAAAAAGTGAAGTAGTAAAGTAATAAATTCCCAAAGTTATATTTATTATTTAAATGCAAATAAAACCTCGCTTTATCTACAAATATGGGACTCTCTCATATATTAAGATATGACAGTAAAACAAGAAAGGCAAGTCTTCAAAAACAAGGCAAGATGGTAATTAACCAGGCAGTGACCTGCAATAGGCACTGGTAACAACTGCACGATCCACAGGTTCAACCAGATCTGGACGCTGACGATGGCCCAAACGAGGGACACAAAGTAGATATCACTAGTTTTCTTCTTCTTTCTAAGAAACGTTCCGATTTCAGGCCTTTGTCTGCCCAGCGTAGGTGAAGGGGAGGAGGGCGAAGGGGAGGAGGATGAAGGGGAGGAGGACAATGTTGGAGGGGGCTCTCCCTTGTCTGTGGTTTCTGAAGAGGGAAAGAAAAAAAAAAACACACACGTCGTATTAGTCCACACGAGGAAACAGTAACACAGAACAATCCGACAAGCTACCTTAAAGTAGATGATCTACTTTGATAGTAAGTATGGTATGATTATTGGGTTAAAAAGAGAAAAGATTTGTATATGTGTTTGCAGACACACTGAAAACCCTGTGGAGAATTACAGCGATGACCGTGCTTCAATCTTGGGAGATTAAGTTTGTTGGGGGAAGGTAGGGGGAGAAGAGGGAGATGACAAATGTTTTATTTTTTATATTTTATGCTGTCCTAAGATTTATACAACTAGTGTGTGTGTATATATGTATATATACACACATTATATATCATTAAAACAAAATATGATACAGTAATGAATTATAATTATCCCATAAAAATTATTCGAACAGTATAAAGCAACAAACACTAACATATACTAGAATTTCTCAAGCTGTCCCCCTGGGTAGAGTGCTGTGGCATCACAGCTCACAGCAACCTCCAACTCCTGGGCTCAAGCGAGTCTCCTGCCTCCGCCTCCCAAGTAGCTGGGACTACAGGCGCCTGCCACAACGCCCAGCTATTTTCTGGTTGCAGCCATCATTGTTGTTTGGCAGGCCCAGGCTGGATTTGAACCCGCCAGCTCAGGTGTATGTGGCTGGCGCCTTAGCCGCTTGAGCCACAGGCGCCAAGCCTAGAATTTCTATATTTAAAAATTCTATTATTTTTAATAGAATATTAGAATTTATATGTATTTCTAATACAATAAGCTTTTCAGAGTCACTTCATCTAAAATGGAATCATCTGCTCTTATAAGAACCCAGGGCTCTCTTACAAGAAACCCAGATATCTTTTTCTCTGAATGAGATATAAAACAAACAATGACAGATTGCTGGGCTAAGAAATTTTCAAACAAAAAGAAATCCGGGCTCAGAACCTGTAACCCAGTGGTTACGGCGGAGCCAGCTATATACACTGAAGCTGGCGGGTTCGAGCCTGGCCTAGACCAGCTAAAACCAACGATGACAACTCCAACAAAAATATAGCCAGGTGTTGTGGTGGGCAACTGTAGTCTGCAACTTGAGAGGCTGAGCTGTGAAGCCACAGCATTCTACCAAGAGTGACATAGTCAGACTCTGTTTCAAAAGAAAGAAAGAAAGAAATCCGGATTATTTCATACAAGATACTGTCTCCTAACAATGCAACTACTATATTACATTTTACTATAGGGACCTATTATTTCTCTTTCCTAGTTTAATAAGATACAGCATACACATCAGAATCCATAAAACTCGTGAAGTAATACTATATGTACCATGATGGTGAAAATTATTCAGATCCTAAAATTTGTATTTTGACTTCCTTTAAAAAAATTACAAAAGTACATATTTCATAAAGTCATGAAAAAAAGAGTAAAGACACAAGAATACCCATAATCCCAATCTCCTAGGTGCCCCAGGGTCCTCATTACTCTTTCTCAGTTTTTATTTACTTTTGTCATATGAACCTTGTCTGCCTCCCCAGAACGGTACCTGACATATACTGGGTGCACACAAAATATCTGTTGAATGAATGACTTCCCTATTACTTCATAATTTTCATGAGGAACCACATAGTAGTCCACTGAGTTATCATAATTTCCTTAATTTTTAATGTTAAATGTTCAGCTGCAAGCCAATTTTTACCACTGAGATTACCATGGTAAGCCAGCTTACCTCACTAATATTGGACACTGAGGTTTGGGGCTAAAGCCCAAACTAGTTATACTATACCTTTGTTTGACTTTGCTCTCCCACTTTCCATTTTAGGAACTTCATGTTGGTTGAGTGGGGCAAATATTTGGAAGAATTACAGTAAGTCCATAACCAAACATCCTCTCTCCACTTTGGAAACACAACTCAATGTTCAAGAGAAGTGTTCCTACTACTCCATGTGACTGTCTCTTAGCTGATCCTTTCTTTCAAGATGTTTCCAAAGTCAGTTCTTTGAGAAGAACTCACCGTAATTATTTCCCAACTTCAAAAACCTCTGGCACTAATGGACCTCTCAGCACAGATCAGGACAGTCCTTTACATTCCTGAATGCCATGAGAGTGTGGCACAACTCTAGCACAGGTATTAAGTCTAATAGCAGGATCCCGCAGGAGCCTGCAACTCCGGAAAACAGGCCACATGGAATAATGGATCCAAAACAGCCAGAAAGGTCTGTCTTAGAGGAAACAGTCAATATAGCATCGGCACGAGGCACGCAAATCAAACTTGTAGAGAAAGAAAGCTAGAGAACCGGACGACTGGAAGACAGAAAATAAAAGCCTCCCAAAAAAAAAAGAGTTGGAGAAAGAGAACAAAAGAAAAAGGAACAAGAGAGAAAGGAAAATAAAACAACAGAGGAGAACAGCTGTAGAAAAAAGAAATCAAGATATAAGGAACGTGTAAAGTGGAGGAGACGCGGGAAAAGTGAAGACACAGAGGAAACGGAAAATACTAGGGAAGAAAAGTGCGAAACAAAAGAAAATGAGACGAGCATTAGAAGAAAAGGAAAGAAGGAAGAACCAAGAAACTCAAGGTAAATAATATTTCAATAATAATATTTGAGAACAAGGGTCAGAGAGCAAAAGCTTTGAAAGCAGGAATCAGAGAAAAGAAAAGGACCACTAGAGTAAGTAGCATTCTGAGACGCTAGGAGCCTTCTTAATTCTATATTCTATTTATACTCATTTTCCGGAATAACCTCGGATGACATCATAACATCAGTCACCTGCAGGCTGAGTCGAGGGCTGGTCTTCACTGCTTGATTCGTACCCTGTGATAGAGATGGCCAAGTTTGCTAGAGTAGAAGCTGCCATGGAAATAACTTGCCCTGGTAACTCTGCCCCTGCAAAACAAGTGTGCATTTTTAACACTTTTTAAAGCAAATGAACAAAGCAGGAAGTTACTCTTACAAATGTAAACACAGTCCAAAGTTCTCAAAAGCAATAATACAAATTAGTTATTACTGATCCACTGGACCAGTAGTTCTCTAGCAAGGAAGAATGCTTAAGAATCAACAGAAAAAAAAAAAGGATCAATACGAAAGTTTGTTTAAAATGCAAATCTCTAGACTCCATGTGTCTGCCTCACTTGGGAACTTCACATTGGGGGGCACAGCAGATATTGCATATATAAATTTGGGGCACATACTTTTATTCTTTACTAGTTGATTTTAATGCACATTTCTATTGAGAAACACTGGGGAGCACAAGTCTGTGAGCTCCCTGATCAAGTAAGATTGCCTTAAGCCACTTTGTATTACCAGGTCCTATCACAGTATGGGACAGCCCACACTTGGTGTTCTCAAAAATGTCATTTTACAAATGAATATCTAAATGTATGTACGAATATGCCTATGTACAGGTATTATGCAAAATCAGAGAGATCTGTAAAGTACACAATTCAGGTTAAGGCAAATCCAACACCTGAAAATCTAAAGGAACATCATGACCATCTTATTATATGTTCCCATGTTGAATTACTAATAGGTAGCATGAAATTTGATCATTTGCACTAGACTCAAATTAAACATTTACTGGCAAAATAAGGTCTGTCTGGAAAAGTCAGCTTTTAACCTGATATGGCAGACAAGGCATATGAGCTATACAACACCAAATTCCACCACGCTTTCTTGCACACTAGAATGGATAAAGACTGTATTTCTTGGACTCCCTTGCAGCTACAGTACCACATGGGATGCACTGTCCACAAAGCAAGCAGAAAGACAGTACAAGACTTCAATGACTGAAGTAATGCACCGTAATTTGGAAGCAGCACAACTCTCGTGTCAAACACAGTCAAGGAGGCAGATGGTTTTTCTGCAGCAACTTAACAAAAGTTCCAGAGGGTCTGCTCTCTGATTCTAACTTCCAGGCAGGTAGCAGCAGCCATGGCCTTCTGCCCAAACAGTCCTTTGGTGTCACTAGACATCTCTCCTGGTTACACTGCTTCTGCCTGTGTCAGATCCAAGCTGAGCTGCCATGGCCTAGCCAAAAATTCCAAACGCTAACCAATACCTCTTACTATTTCAACCAGCCAGAGTGGATTCTTTTATCCAAAACTAAGAACACCTAGTCACCAAATCACACATCCACACTCATAAATTGGGGCCTTATTTTCTGTAGACCAATACTCAGTGTGACAACACAGAATTTTGCCTAGCTAATGAAAAGAGTCATGACCCTTCAGAAAGCCCATGAAATTCTACTCCAAATTAATTCCACACACATACCCCCACCAAATCCAAAGCCAGCCACCTCCCACAGAGAAGCAAGCCAGAGCCCAAGATGGCTCTTTGGTAAATTCAGCAGTCCCAATCAAGAGCACACATCTTGCTCAACCATACCCTACCCCCTCCTCTATTAAATGCCCCTGTGACCTAAAAGAAGTTTATCTTTACATATGATACCATCTTTACATATTTTTACATGTGATATCATCTTTATGTATCTTCACCTACGATATCATCTCTGCCAATATGAGAGAAATTGAAATTCATGGCCTGGCAAGAAAGCACAAGTTAGACACCTCAATGGAGACCTTAGTCTCCCGCCCTGGGTATCTGAGGTGCTTACGAGACGCCAGTAAGAGAGAAAGGGCTGAGAGAATGTCTTTCCTGTCTTATGTGTACTCACTACTCACTGCACTGTGTGCTGGGGACACTTCCCCTGCCCCACTCAGTCTAGTGAAAGAGACAGGTATGAATTAAAGAGGCACATAAATTAACATCTGTATCCAAATTATGACTGGCATGAACGATAATTCCTGGGTATTACATGAGCTACTAACAGAAGAAACCTGACTTATCCTGAACAATTAGGAAAGGCTTCTCTTAAGAAGTGAAAATGGAGGCTCGGTGCCTATGGCTCAAGTGGCTAAGGCGCCAGCCACATATACCTAAGGTGGCGGGTTCGAATCCAGCCTGGGCCTGCCAAAACAACAATGATGGCTCCAACCAAAAAATAGCTGGGCGTTGTGGTGGGTGCCTGTGGTCCCAGCTACTTGGGAGGCTGAGGCAGGAGACTCGCTTGAGCCTAGGAGTTGAAGGTTGCTGTGAGCTGTGATGTCACAGCACTCTACCCAGGGGGACAGCTTGAGGCTCTGTCTCAAAATAAAAAAAGTGAAAATGGAGTTGGTACATCAAAAAAGGAGAAGAAATTAACCAAAAGTGTGTGTGTATATATAAAAAAAAATAGCATGTTGGGCAGAAGAAAGTAAGAGGGAAGGCTATGTGAAGAACTCAGCATGGTAAAAGACGCTGAAAGAAGATCCGTGTGTCTGGAACCCAGACGGCTAGTAAGAAAGTGGCATCACATAAGCAAGGGGGAAAAGTAAGGCAGCTGGTGCAGGTGGCAGATCACAGTAAGGGCTGTGGTCTTTATCCTGAGAGTAACAGGAAAGTACTAAAGAGTTTTAAACAGGATAGTGATCTTTTTAACCATAACTTTATTAAGATAAATGCAGATTCATGTGCAGTTGTAAGAAATAGTTCCTATGTACTCTTTGCCAAGTTTCCACCAGTGGTAACATCTGTAAAGCTCTAGTACAGTATCACGATCAGGATACCAGCACAAGGCCAGGCACGGTGGCTCACACATGTAATCCTAGCACTGTGGGAGGCCAAGGCAGGTGGACTGCCTGAGCTCACAGGTTCGAGACCAGCCTGAGCCAGAGCGAGACCTCATCTCTAAAAATAGCAGGTGCTGTGGTGGGCACCTGTAGTCCCAGCTACGTAGAAGGCTGAGGCAAGAGAATCGCTTAAACCCAAGAGTTGGAGGTTGCTGTGAGCTATGACACCATAGCACTCTACCAAGAGTGACAAAGTGAGACTCTGAACACCCCCCCCCCAGTAAAGGACATCAGGGCTCGGCGCCTATAGCTCAACCAGCTAAGGCGCCAGCCATGTACACCTAAGGTGGCAGGTTCGAATCCCCAGCCCAGACCCGCCAAACAACAATGATGGCTGCAACCAAAAAAATAGCCGGGCATTGTGGCGGGCGCCTGTGGTCCCAGCTACTTGGGAGGCGG
>CAUYTI010156978.1:0-17131 GCA_963575145.1 Galago senegalensis | reverse complement strand
ATTTTATTTATTGAGAGAAGGCACATTTTTTTTGTTATTTTTATAAATTTTAGTTCTCAATATCCTTCTACATATTATTTTATATAGGTACCTAAAGTAAGTAGATTCTCACTATTAAAAAAAAAAATATATATATATATAGATAAGGGTATGCTGTAGAATTGTGAATTGATCAAGAGTATTTGTATTTGAGCGTATTACATGTTTGTGTAGAAGTTTCCTACTGTGTGCATGTGTGTGGGTATGTAGCTAATCGTGACACTGGCATGCTTCCAGTGGCTCTGTCCCATGGCATCTTACAAGGTAATTTCTTCCATGTTGAATAAATTAACAAGTACTTTAAGTCTGATCCTCAGCCTGACAGTCTATGAAACTTGCTTTAGCACACTGACAAGAATCCATTTCTCAGGGGCAGAGCAAATTAGCAAAGCCCATGAAAGCAATTAATTTTTTAAAAGGCTATTTGGAATTTATTAGTTTGAAATGAGGAATTGTAAATTAGACAGAAACTGAAATACTGCATAATTACTGACTATACAATCAGGGGGCCCTTTCCTGGTAGTCAAGATGCGTAGGAAATAGACATCAATTAAAAGAAAATTTATAAAATTGTATCGCTAATGAAGATCCTTTTGCGTTCCTAACACATTGCTTTCCTACAGTAGGATCTCCACAGGACAGTACATCACCATGAGGAAGGGAAGTTTCTGGTTGAGTTTAGAATCAGGAAAAATAGAATGAGAAGAACTGAAATCGTTATCATCAGATCACCTGGTAGGTCTACCTCCCACCTGGATCTGAAACTCAAAGTCTGGTATTCAAAACCTCTGCATGCACATGGATGGATTGGGAGAGCATCATCCTAAGTGAAGTATCTCAAGGATGGAAAAACAGGTCCCACATGTTCTCACGAACAAGTGAGAGCTAAACTATGGGTACCCATGGGCGTTAAAAGAGGTAAAGGCATTGGAAACTAAGAAGGGGGCAGGAGTGAGGGGTAAACCTACCTGTCTGGTACAACGAACACTCTCCTGGTGGTGAGCTCACTGAAAAGCCCTGCCTTCAGCATTACAGTCTAGCCATGGAACAAAAACATTTGTACCCTCTTAATAGTCTGAAAAATAATCAACCTCAAAACCCAAACAAACAAGAAAAACACAAAACAACAGCCAGAAAACAACCTCTGCATCCAGTCTACATCAGGGGTGTCCACCCGTCACGTTGGGAATGGCCATTTAAATGGCCACGGTGTTCTCTCCCCTACTCAGGGCTAGCATCGGTCTTTATCACTTTTTATTTTTATTCATTCACTTGATTGACACTTCTTTCCTTTGTAACTAAAAATACTTCAGTAACAGTAGGACATTTTAGGCCAGAGAGTTATTCTGTTTAAAGAGTCTTTAATTTTGCTGTGATCTATTCAGTTTGACTCTGAGAGTCACCTTGTTACAGCCACCTCTTGCTCCAGTACTGGTGAAAGTTATTACAGCACCTTGCTATTACGGGAGAAAAATATAAAACCGTACTAAAAAACCAAAATGAAACCTGCTTATGTTTTCATTTTCAGCTTACATGCAATTGAATGTATTTGAGTGTCATGTTTCTAAGACAAATCTACCTATTTGTAGCAAACAATAGCCTCATTTGGCATTTTTTAGAAAATAGCACTTCTAATTGAGGCCTGTGGGGTATTACTTGAATGTACCATGGCTATCTTTCAAATCCACTGTGATTAAAATTTGTGTGTTTTCTGCATCTTGTATATTTTGCTTCCATCAAGGTTTTCTCGTTCTCACTCTGACCTAATAAAGAATGTCATCTGCTGTATTATTAGCATGCCTCACTGCACCTGGATCTTTCTCAAGTTCAACACAAACTTTATCTAAGCATTTAATTTCGAAATGGAGGATTTGTGGGAGCCGTGCTTCTGCTCCCTACCCTGTTCTGCAAAGTGGACATCATTACTTGTTAATAGCAGCTGTCTTTCCTTTGGTGAGGCTTGGGCTGAGTCTCCATGTGGGCTTCTCAACCATGTGCCTCAGGGAAAGAGAACCATTTCCAATATTTGCTTTGGTGTGCCAGATTAAGTTAATTTTGGATTCCTCCTCTGTCTTGTGATGGATGAAAAGATTTGTTATTTGTGTTGAATTCTAGTGTTTTTCTGAAAGTAACTATCCACTGGGAGTTTTCTAAATCTGGAAAGAATAAGTTTGTGATGTTCCTTTCCTCCTCTTTCTTCCCTAGGCATCTCCTCATCAAGACAAATAAAACTGCCAAAGATGATTGATAAAGGCTTGCAAAGTAGTGGAGTCTGCTAACAAGTTTGCTCAGTAAGTCCCATTAGTGTCCAAGATTAACACAGCTTTACTATGAGTTTTTAAATTAAGGAAATAATTTGTTTTTTAACCAATGAAAGGCATAAGATTTCTTATCACAAATCAGTGTAATTCCTAGCATAAATCTATTGCACATGAGTGATTTAATATTGAATTTCTTCCATGTTAAATGAAACTCAGTTGGTTTAGAAATTCTGAAATAACAATACTATCAGGAACTTCTTAAGCACCAAAGCAATTCCTGGTTAAGAGAATCAAATAGATGATTTATAGCCCTATTGCTATATGAGGAAAGAAAATGTACATCAGAATTTTATAGCTGACAAATTAAAATGTCTAAAATAATTAGCAAAAATGTTAGTATTTTAAGAATGTTTCAACTGATTCTTTAGGTAGGAGCTTACGATGATTTCTGATGTATAAATAAGAGTTACTTGTATTTTAGGGATCTGAATATTGATAAATTTCCAAAGGGCCGAATGCCACATTACTTCAAAGTATGCTGATTTTTGAATATACATATAGATTCTACCCAAAGATGAGTTACCCTCACTTCTATCCCATTTTCTAGGAGCTAAAAAATCGGATGAATAGATGAATACAAGAATAACAAGAACACAGTGTCTGCAATGGTATTTGCAAGACTTCTGACCTAAGATCGAGAAAGGGGTCTTTCAAATTGTATTCTCTACCTTACTCAGCATTTTTTACTCTTAGACACTTTTTCACAGTTGGAGATAATTACATTTTTTTCATCTTGAATATTGCTAATGCTAGGGCAAACCCACACATCTCCTGATAAATAAACTTATCTTTCCTTCTTAAGCTAGTGATTTTCAGAAAGGAAATCAAATCCATTCTTTTCCTTGTACAGCTTACTTTGGTGAGTTCCTTCTCCACACAACTTCCTAAAACTTGCCTCAAGCAGGTACACGTGCAAAGGATTCACCGCGGAGCTGACACACTAGTATCAGGGAGTAAAGCAGCAGCCCTTTAAATGGGATACTCTGCCTCAGTCAGTGACCTAGCAAGACCAGATCTAACAAAAATGTGGAAACTATGACTTATTTGCTTATGTCACTCCTCTATCATTTGCTTATACATTAATTTTAAATAGAAAAAAAGGATAAGAAGAATGGTCACCTAGATTAAAAACAAACAAACAAACAAATTAAAAAACCGGTCCCCATTGGAAACAGGAGTGTTTTATAGTTTTGTTCTCCGTAAAAGCACAAATTTCTAAATTCTGGTCACTTTCTGGTACCGAGGAGGATCTGCGGGGACACTTCCCTGGTTCTGCTGGGAGTTTCCCACGCTATTGACAGTTTCCAGATGTGGTTCCACGTAGCTGTTACTGCTGGGTTAGGGCTAGAACTCCATATTGATGGAGCTGATGACTACCCAGTCCCTTGCCTCTTTGTTGGGGTAATTTTCACTCATTTGATCATTTTTCATTCTTAATTTCAAGAATGATTTGGAGTACTTACTGGGTTGAGGACTACAGTGAAGAAAAGTTCCCCTCCTTGGATACTCTTATCCAGCTCTTTAGGACCTCCGGGATATTCTTTGTAGAAAATTGTGTGAGTGAAAAGTCCACAGGTTTGTCTTGGAAGAACCTGAAGGAAAAGTTAATGAGGAATAAGTTCCTGCTCGGCGCCTATAGCTCAAGCAGCTAAGGCACCTGCCACATACACCAGAGCTGGAGGGTTTGAATCCAGCCTGGGCCTGCCAAACAGTAATGACAACTATAACCAAAAAATAGCTGGGCCTTGTGGCAGGTGCCTTGGGAGGCTGAGGCAAGAGAATCACGTAAGCCCAGGAGTTGGAGGTTGCTGTGAACTGTGATGCCATAGCCCTCTACCCAGGGTGACAGTTTGAGGCTCTGTCGCAAAAGAAAAAAAAAAAGGAATGAATTCCATCAATTAATTTGTTGAAATTTAGCTTTGTTCTCATGGAATATGATGCACAAGCTGGTGTCATTAGACCGCTCTCACTAGGGCCAAGATAATCCTTCACCCTCTGGAAGAGACAGGGTGATATTGGCACGGAAGTATAGTAATGACAGTGGAATGTGTATTTTATTTATTTTATTTAATTTTTTTAAGATATATTTTAAAACTAATATAGGCTTTGAACTTTTTAGCCTTGTATCTTTTTAAAATCATAAATTCAATACTTCTATTATGAAGCCTAGTATAGTAAAAATAGTAAAGTAAAAATGAGACTTTAAAAATATTGGCATTGTCCGTGCTACAATGTAATCTTAGTAGGCAAAAATTTAAAGAATTTCAGCTTCTGCCAAATTCTATACATGCACTGGAAAATGAAGTCAATGATCAACTTAACACGCTTCTTGGGAAATGACATTTTATATCAGACAAAATATTTGAGACACAAATCACAGTCTCTGCTCTAGTCTGAAAGGACCACTGAAGGCTCAGGTAGCTGCTCCACATTCTAAGTGTGAAGTCTGCCAGCTCCAAAGGTGAGAAAGAAATTAACCATTTGGTAAGTAATTTTTAGAAAGTGTGACAAACAAAATGATGAAAGGTCACTTAGTAAAAGCTCACCTTTTCAGCCTTTGTATAGGGAAGCTATTATTTTCTTTAATTATATACATTTATGATAAAGAGATTTTTTTCAAGTTTTTACAGATTTCCTGGTAAAATATCAATGTGATTATAGAGGAAGGTGTGAACTAAGGCTGGGCAAGATGGTAGAGTCTTTATATAATTATTTCATGGTGACCTGTTTTTGTCACTATAGCAAAGAAGTAGCAGAAAATCAATGACTATACTTCAGAGAGCCATCAATGGAATGGAATCTTTCACAGGGAGGTCTTCTGCTTACTGTCCTAAGCCAGGCCACCTTCATTTTTCTGTCTTGACTCTATAGTGCACATGTGATCTGTAAGTGCCTTTGATGTATTACCGGTCCAGGACTTCCCATGTTTTATGACCCTTGATAAACATAGTAGTTCTTTTTCCTCTAGTTTAAATGCATGTTATAATACATTTTCATCTAATCCTCAGGAACTTTTCTTAGAAAACATAATATGTTTCTCAGCACCATCAATCAATACATTGCATGTGGCTGTATAAACTGAAACTATATATCTTATTTATTTTGGTGGATTGGTAAAAGTGATATCCTTAGAAGCTACTTTATCTTGATGAAACAATTAAAATAACTTTAAAGCACAGAGGATTAGCCGTGGTGATGCCTATGTTTAAAACCATTATGCATTCCACAATGCTGTGTACAAAATCAATAACAAAAAGAACTAGATGCAAAAACATTCTAACTGAATCAAATACATTTCCTAACATGTTTTAGAAATGTAATGTTTTAGAAATTAGTAATGGAATTTGGAAAGCATTTGGTTAAATGATTTCTATATCATTTATTCATTTATTTAATACATATTCTAAACTCTTGGCTAGCCCAGAGCATAGAGTTAGTTCTACAGAATTAGTTATGGACTCTATACTAATACATAGCACAGAGATCATCCCATGCTAGTGTGCTAGTTCTTTACGCTAGTTCTATGCTAGTCCATGTGAACAATGCAAAGATGTACGTTTTCTATTGAAGGGTTTAAGATATATCAGGTTAAGGAGAAAGACCCGAAAGCCAAATAATAAAATGTCCACAGATGTTAAATGCCAGGGTAGTGCTACATTTTAAAAGTGTGTGTCTCTAACTGAATCACTTTCAGGGTTCAGTTTGAATATCTTGCTAAGAAAATTAGGGAATACATACAGAATCATCTTTGGAACTCATGTGTCCCCATGTATTCTGTGTAAAATGGAGCGAGAAGTAAAAAGGAATTTGAATTTTGTCAATTTCCTAAAATATTTGAATTTGATTACAGCAAAGAGGAAGTGCCAGGTTCCTGGGATGATTCCTGCTGAGAGTATGATGTCCTTGTGAGGCCTTGGGGAGTCAGGACCACCACAGGTGGTCAAGGAGATGGTCAGGAGAGTGACAAGGGTCACATTCCATTGCCTTGCTTCTTAAATGCAGTGCTATATAGATGGTGGACATGCTCCTTGGAACAGCTCTCTTGTGGTAGGGAAGGAATTTATGCCTTCTGCTGTGGACTGCCCTTCAACCTGGTCTGGGAATGTAACACTGTCAGGTCCAAACTTCAAGATGCTAATGAAGTGTCTTGCAGCTGCTGACAATAACTGGGAGATGATTATGACAACAATGGACAACAAGAGTCTTGGGTAATGGGCCCTGAAGCCAATATCCTCTAAGGCCTTAGTTAGGAGTAACTGCCAACAAGGACTGATGGGGCTACCAGTAAAGACCACCTAGAGGGTTGTCAGCAGGATTAATGGGAGTCGCTGCTGATGAGCATTTCCATTAAATGTAGCAAGTACATAGTCAGGATGTAATAATAGTCTAATATCTTAGAGGTCTTGGGCTCTCTCCAGAGAGTCATATTTGACAAGCAGGGGTTAGAGTAGAGACTCCTGGTTTTCCATCAGTCCCTTGGTAAATGAGAATAAAAATTGTCCATTTGAAAATTCAATGAAACTGGAGGCCCAGAGACCCTGGTCAGAGCTCAAACATCTTGAAATGTAATTGGTTTTTATGTTCCAAATGGAATTACCAAATTCATGTTATAGGAATCCAGAGAACAGCATCCCTGCAGTTCTAAGTTGGGTATGAGATAGGTATTGAGCTGCTGTATACCAGTGTGCTTTATATTCAATTATATAAAATATGGGACTTGATATTGAAGAATAAAGGGAAGAGAAATAGGTAGAGTGGCCAAAAGGTCATTTGGTAGAAAAAAATGACAAAGACGTGGAAATGGCAAAACTTTTATCGGCTGTTTAGCTGGTGTGAGTCTGTGGAAGCTACCGGGAAATAGATGACAGAAAGGTCCAGATAAGTGGTTTTCAACTGGTGTGCTGGGAGAAGTTTTAAAGATCATTAATTAAATTATTTTCAAGAGACGTTCAAAGCAGTCTTTTTTTTGATCAATATAAGTGTGCCGCAGTAGCTTAACTATAGGGTCAAGTGTGTCATGAGGTTAGTTTGAAAAACACTGGTCCAGATTGTTTTCAGGTCTCCAAAGAGCACCTTAAGGGGTACGGAAACAACCGGAACTAATCAGGGTTGGGAAGGCTAGGATAAAGGGAGTGGTGTAGAAAGATTAAAAAGTTGGCACTGTCTGTGCAGTGGGGAGTGGATGGAAGCCGTAAATGGACAAAGTAGAAGCCAGCCCTACAGTTAGCACGTGAAAATCAAGGCAGCGAGTGAATACGGTGGCTATGGGAAAGGAAATAAAAAGACATAAAGACATTAGTGATGAAATGTAGGGATTAACGGGAAGTCAGTGGGGTCAGTGTGATGTGTGAATTACAGAACTGAAGTGAGAAATGCACGATCAATGGCTGGTTTGAATAGGAGAGAATGTGGTTGTCTGAGCTTGATCTGTGAATGAGTCATCAAAACATTTTCCTTCATCTTATAAAACGAAATATGAGTGCATTTTTGAGCTTACCCTGGTAAAGAGAAAAATACAGTTTGCCTTGTAAAAGGGCAGGAATTGCTTCTCAATTCCCTGCTTCTTTCTTTGTAGTCTCTCTGTAGGAGGACACATTGAGGGTTGTGGTCTCAACTTACTTCTCTATTCAGATGGCTTCTAGCCCTGTCTTCTCTCCTTGCATAATAAACTATCTGCTGAAAATTTCTCACTTGGAAATTCTCATCCAAGAGCCCACAAACCAAATATAGAGAGTTTCCATGGATTGCTGCAAAAGTGGAACCACAAGGATAGTTCCATCAAAACAGGAGTTCTGGGAGAGCTTTGATTACCTGCAGGATTCATGCATTTAAAATACAGATAAAATATTTTCAGGGTAAATAAAAAATGTCACCCAGGTTTTCTTAGCTCTCCCTGGTCATAAAGCTTGCAGCTTGAGGTATGGTAAGTTCATTTTCTGTACGTAAGTCAGGGGAGATAAAATGTGACCACTACGTCCCCATCTGGCATTTATAATGTTTTTATTGAAGGAAAAGTCAAGATGGGAGTTGATCTAAGTTAAATGTCACTCCAGTCTGTAATTTTTGTAGACATTGGAAAATTGTCTGACAAGAAGTCAGTTACCCCCTATTCTACAGGCTAGTCTTCTCTGCAGATGTGTCAGTGACAGTGCAGGGTGTTATGGCGGCTCACCCCTTAAGGTACTTTTTCATGGCATTGCTTCCCTGTGTGTGAGTCTAAATAAAGGCGCTCATTCCAAGGTTCACTATACCATCTTCAGATTTTTTGATTTGGGGAAAAGACGGATTCAATCATTAGCTTTTGGAGGTCTCACAAAATATTAGCTACATATTTGGACAATACAGATTTGCTACCATGTAAAAAAAAACAGAATGAAACAGAGAGGCCATGGAGAGAATTAGATGATGGATGTAAATGATTTAATTAACATCATCTGTCATTTGTACTCTATATTATTATCTGTTAATAACCAGGCAGGACTTCACATATGGCTTTTCACTACAAATAGGGGAGTTTTTTTTTTAGCATAGCATGGAAAGAGAAGAACATAGTTTGCCTTGTAAAAGGGCAGCCTGGTTAATATAGACAGAGTTGGTGTTCGTTTTACATACTAAACAACTTTCCAAAGAAATGGTGGTTACTAAAAATCATCTTCTAGTTAGATGTAACATTTTCTTAGGATTTTAACATCACTGCCTGCTTTCCAGTAGCAGTGTCAGTTAGAAATAATTTATTTTAGTCATATTGGAAGAATAGAAATGACTTTAATTAAAACACCCTTTTGATATGACAAATATGTTTCTTGCAGCATGGAACTTTTCCTACAGTTATGCTTGTAATATTTATTCTTCTCATTTTTTGCTTTCTTCCCATGAGGACTATAAATCTGGCAGACCTGGTGGTACCCTATGCATACCGGAGTAAGCTCACCATGATGTTTTTGTGGATAAAGCCCCTCCGGTATCTCGCTGGTTTCAGATGAGGATATTCTTCAGTGCTGGTGATTTTAATATTCCAAACTTTCTTCCAGGCCTCATAAAGCTGAACGTGTACAGGGTAGACACCTGAATGGTGAGGGGCCACTGCATAGCCCATGTCCGTGGGAATACCGTGCTCCTAAGACCAAGCAAAAGTTAATTAGGACGTGCGAAGATTGATCTTGTATCTGTTTTTACCATGAGACTTTCAACTGTACTATAAATACGTTTGTTTAAATCCATCATTGCTTAATTGTGTGGAAAAATTAAAGTGATAAAACTATCAAGACCTCCAGATTTCATGAAGCCGGGTAAATACCCAACAGTCTTGATGTTGACACATTTGTGTTGAAAAGTGGTGCGACAGAACTAGTGACTTTAATGAATAATTTGAAAGAGCCTCCATTCAGGGCAACAGCCACCTGTTTTCCCACTTCTCAAAACGTCAACAAGCTAAACGATAATACAAGCAATACTCGGCGCTCTCCAAAAAGGAAACCTACAGGGATAGAACACACCCCAATTTTATGAGGCCGGCCAACAGGATTTTATTTTGTCTACTGTTCAAGTTCTACACAGTTTGCCACATTTCTGTTGGTCCTGCAGGGTGTGGGCCCCTAGTGACAGACATCGCTCCCTGCCTTGAGAGGAGCACCCACACTTTTGATTGGATCATGTGGTAAAATTCTATGGAGCAGTTTTCTCTGCAGTGGAAGTCCTTATTAGGAAAACAGAAGGGACTGAAAGAGTGAAATGTTCTGCAACTTAGTTGATTTGAAGTCAAGTTTTGGTGCATAAAATAAGACCAGTTTAAAAAAGAAACCATAGAGGAAAAATTGCACAGGAATAAAAAATGACACATGGCTTTAAAAAAAACAAACACCCTTGGCTTCCAAAGTTGACATGTATTTTTTTTCTCCTGAATGCTTCATTATTTTTCAATTGCTTGAAAAAGTCTTCAAAAGTTCCACTCTAATAGGCTTCTTTTGAATTAGTCATGGCTTTCTTCATGCCGGAGAGCAATTTCACATACACAGAACCGGAGAATCGGGTGGCTAAAGGGACTGAATTGTAGAAACGTGCTACAAATGGATATGGAGAAAGTCAGAGAGGTACGGCTGACTGTGTTTCTCAACCTGAATGCACACAGGAGAAGGAGGCATAGGAAGTGACTGGACACAGAGGAAAGGTTGCCAATGGCTTGCTGTTACCTAAGTGTCTGTTCAGTTCAGATTCCTTCACGTGGCACATGAAGCCCTCCAAATTTGGTTCCAACCTACCTGCAAAGCCTCAGTCTCCGATCGGCATTCATCACTCCCACCCCCATTTTTGATGGTTTCTGCATGTCATTGTTGTACACTGTACACATTGTCCTTAATGTGTCCTTGGAATGCCCTTGTTCTTGTCTTGTCAACTCTGTTTATTGTTCAAAACCCCATTCAGTCAGCTGTAGCTCAGGATGCTAAAAATGGGAGCCACCACATTGCTGCTATGAGAAAGAGAATGGGAGTGGTATTGGAGGTGGGGTCCACCATGCCTGTGTTTCTGAAGGGTAAGCAGGAAAATGTTATGCTGTTCATTTTCCTTGTACCTTTTGTAAAAATTACCATCAGTGTGCAATTATTATCATGTCATTAGAACTCCACTAAAAACTGAATTGAAAAATGTCATTGCTTTGTTTTTCTTTCTTTTCCCTTTTCTGGGGCGGGGGGGGGGAGGCCAGCTTTTAAAACCAGCATTTTTTTTCTCTCTCTAACACTTAATATGTCAACACATATTTTGTCTTAGAAAAGATCAGTGAAGTATTCATCTAAGGTGGTTTAAGAATAAAAGTACAGTGATAAAGACCAGGTAAAAGAATTTTCAATCATGGAAATAAAAAGAGAAAGAACAATTACAAGTTAACAGTTTTGTGAAGAACATGAGAAGAAGTAAAGGTGAAATTCTCCTCATAAAATATTATCCCAGGCCAATTTCTTCATGTGTTTTCCCTGCATTCTCTTCCAGTATTTTTATAGTTTCATGTCTTAAGTTTAAATCTTTTATCCAGTGAGGATCAATTTTTGTTAATGGTGAAAGGTGGGGGGTCCAGTTTCAGTCTTCAACCGGTCGCCAGCCAGTTCACCCAGCACCATTTGTTACATAGGGAGTCTTTCCCTCACTGAATATTTTTGATAGGCTTGTTGAAGATCAAATGATGATAAGTAGCTGGGTTCATCTCTTGGTTCTCTATTCTGTTCCATAAATCTACCGCTCTGTTTTTGTGCCAGAACCATGCTGTTTTGATCACTATAGATTTATAGTATAGCCTGAAGTCTGATAATGTGATATCTCCTGATTTGTTCTTATTTCTAAGTAATGTATTTGCTCTTTGAGGTTTTTCTGATTCCATATAAAATGAAGTCCTATTTTTTCAAGTTCTTTAAAGTATGACAATGGTGCTTTCATAGGGATTGCATTAAATCTGTAGATTGCTTTGGGTAGTATGGATATTTTAACAATGTTGATTGTTCCCAGCCATAAATATGGTATATTTTTCCATTTGTTAACATCTTCAGCTATTTCTTTTCTCAAAGTTTCCTAGTTCTCTTCATAGAGATCTTTCACATCCTTTGTTAGGTAAATTCCCAGATACTTCATCTTCTTTGGCACTATTGTAAAAGGAATAGAGTTCTTAATTGTTTTTTCAGCTTGACTATTGTTGGCGTATATAAAAGCTACTGACTTGTAAATATTGATTTTGTATCCTGAGATGCTGCTGTATTCCTTGATCACTTCTAAGAGTTTTGAAGTTGAGTTCCTGGGATTTTCCAGGTATAGGATCATGTCATCAGTGAGGAGTGAGAGTTTGATCTCCTCTGACCCTATTTGGATACCCTGGATCACTTTCTCTTGCCTGATTAAGATACCTAAGACTTCCATTACTATGTTAAATAGCAGTGGAGACTGGGCATCCTTGCCTCATTCCTGATCTGAGTGGAAATGTTTTCAATTTTACACCATTCAATATGATATTGGCCGTGGGTTTGCTGTAAATGGCCTTTATCAGTTTAAGAAATGTCCCTTCTATGCCTATTTTCTTAAAAATTCTGATCATGAAAGGATGCTGGATATTATCAAAGGCTTTTTCTGCATCAATTGAGAGAATCATATGGTCTTTGTTTTTTATTTTATTGATGTGATGTATTATATTTATAGATTTGCATATGTTGAACCAACCCTGTAACCCTGGAATAAAACCAACTTGATCATGGTGTATAATTTTTTTTGATGTGTTGTTGAATCCAGTTTGCTAAGATCTTATTAAATATTTTTGCATTGATATTAATTAATGATATTGGTCTATAATTTTCTTTCTTTGTTGGATCCTTTCCTGGTTTGGGTATCAGACCCCTCAGGCAATTGAAGCAACACCAAAAATCCATTACTGGGATCTGATCAAACTAAAAAGCTTTTGCACAGCAAAGTGAGTACAGTGAGTAAAGCAAACAGTGAGTACAGTGAGTAAAGCAAACAGACAACCTTCAGAATGGGAGAAGATTTTTGCAGGTTATGCTTCCGACAAAGATCTGATAACTAGAATCTACAGAGACCTCAAACTAATCAATAAGAAAAGAACAAATAACCCCATTTCTATGTGGGCAAGAAACTTGAACAGAAACTTCTCTGATGAAGACAGGCTCATGGCCTACAAATACATGAAAAAAATGCTCATAATCTTTAATCATCAGAGAAATGCAAATAAAAACCACTTTGAGATATTGTCTAACTCCAGTAAGATTGGCCCACATCACAAAATCCCCAAACTACAGATGTTAGTGTGGATGCAGAGAGAAGGGAACACTTCTACACTGCTGGTGGGAATGCAAGCTGATACAACCTTTTTGGAAAGAAGTTTGGCGAACACTCAAGGAACTAAAAGTAGACCTACCATTCGATCTTGCAATTCCTCTACTAGATATATACCCAGATGATCAAAAATTATTTTACAACAAAGACGTTTGCACCAGAATGTTTATTGCAGCCCAATTCATAATAGCCAAGACATGGAAACAGCCCAAGTGCCCATCGACCCATGAATGGATTACAAAATTGTGGTATATGTACACCATGGAATACTATGCAGCCATAAAAAGATGGAGACATCACATCTTTTATGTTTACCTGGATGGAGCTAGAACATATTCTTCTTAGTAAAGTACCTCAAGAATGTAAAAAAAAGTATCCAATGTACTCAATACTACTATGAAATCAATATATAACCACCTACATGCTCATGTGAATGGCAAAGCATAGTTATAGTCCAGAAAGTAGAAGAGAAGAAGAAAGAGAGGGGAGGGAAGTGGGGATATAGGAGGAGGGAGGGCATTTGGGGGGACCTCACCTAATGTGCATGATGCAATGGTACACTTCAAAACTATTAAGAAATGAGTATAATTGTGATGGATGTGTTAGTACTTAGTTCAATGTAAACATTTCACATTGTATATTGAATCAGTACCCTGAACCCCATAAATGCATCAAAGTACAAAGTTATGATTTAATTAAAAATAATTAATCAAAACAAAAGAAATTTTCAATGACAGGAGCTACATTATGAAATTCAAACATCCACAGATTTGTAAGCAATTGTGCTGATCAAAAGCTCAAGGTAGTTTTAATTGGTTGCATGTAGTCAGTCGTGTGTTTAGGATCCCTATGTAAGAAAAGGATATTTATTTGTTTACTTTTTATTTCAAATTAATATGAGGGAACACATTTTTAGGTTACATTGTTCTCACTTCCAAGGTAAAGCTCAAGTTGTAGAAGAGCCCTTCACCCAGGGGCATGCTGAATACCCTCACTTCGTGCACATTGTGTGAGATCCCACCAATTGCCCTCCTTCTTCCCGTCAATGGTCCTATCCCCTCCTCCTCCCCTCTCTTTCCTCATCCCTCCCTCTTGCTGGACTATATTTGTGTTTCATCATTCATGTGGTTGTGTAATTGTTTATATATTGGTTTCATATTAGTATTGAGCACATCGGATTTTTTTTTCCCATTCTTGACATACTTTACTAAGAAGAATGTGTTTCAGCTCCATCCAGGTAAACAAAAAAGATGTAAAGTCTCCATCTTTTCTTATGGCTGAATGGTATTCCATGGTACACATATGCCACAGTTTGTTAATCCATTTATGGGTTGATGGGCACTTGGGTTACTTTGACTACTTGCGGCAATTATGAATTGAGCTGCAATAAACATTCTGGTGCAAATGTCTTTGTGCTAAAATATTTTTTTCTTCTTCTTGGTAGTTACCTAGCAATGGGATTGCAGGATCAAATGGAAGGTCAACTTTTAGTTCTTTTAGAATTCTCCATACTTCTTTCCATAAAGGTCGTATCAGTTTGTAATCCCAGCAGCAGTGTAGAAACGTTTCCTTCTCTCCACATCCTTGTCAGCATCTGCAAATTTGAGACTTTGTGATGTGGACTAATCTTACTGGAGTTAAGTAAAATTGCTAGAGTGGTTTTGATTTGCATTTCTCTGATGATTAAAGAGCATGAGCATTTTTCATGTGTTTTTTGGCCTTTCTTCTGTCATCTTCAGAGAAGTTTCTGTTCAAGTCTCTTGCCCACTTAGGAATGGGGTGGTTTGCCCTTTCCTTGTTAATTTGAGCTCTCTGTTGATTCTAGTTATCATGCCTTTGTCAGATTTGTAACAAGCAAAAATCTTCTCCCATTCCAAAGGCTGGCTGTTTGCTTTGGTTGTGATATCCTTAGCTGTGCAGAAGCTTTTTTGGTTGACCAAATCTAAGGAGGTGGGGGTAATTCCTCATAAAATAGTTTCCTAGGCCAATATTGTCAAGAATTTCCCCCATACTCTATTGTATAATTTTTACTGTTTTGTGTCTCAAATTTAAATCTTTCATCCAGTGAGAATAAATTTTTCTCAGTGGTGGGAGGTGTGGGTCCAGTTCCAGTCTTCTACTTGTGGCTGATCAGTTCTCCCAGCACCATTTATTAAATAAAGATTCTTTTCCCCAGTTCATGCTTTTGTTAGGCTTATCAAAAATGAAATGATGATATGTGGCTAGGTTCATCTCCAGATTCTCTACTCTAATTCATAAATTTATGTCCCTATTTTTGTGCCAGTACCATGCTATTTTGATCACTATAACTTGTAGTCTAACCTGAAATCTGGTAATGTGATTGCCTCCTTATTTGTTTTTATTTCTTTTTTTCTTTATTGGAGGTTAATGTGAAGGCATAAACTATCAGGTCATAATATTTGAATTTGCTAGGTAGAGTGCATCTTATAGTTGTGTCCCACACTCAAAAGTTGTGCCATACACCTCTCCATTGTGCCCATTAAGTGGATGCACACCAGTCTTCCCTCCCCTGACTTATTGGTTCCCCCACCCCCCACTTGAATTGAAGTGAGTTTTATTCCTATGTTGGCATGAATTAGGTAGTATACTGGCTTCACATTAGTATTGAATACATTGGATATTTGCTTTCCGTTCTTGTGATACTTTACTAAGAAGAATGTGTTTCAGCTCCATCCAGGTTAATACAAACCATGTAAAGTCTCCATCTTTTTTATGGCTGAATAGTATTCCATGGTTACATGTAGCACAGTTTGTTAGTCCATTCCTGAGTTGATGATAACTTAGGTTGTTTCCACATCTTGTTGACTGTAATTGAGTTGCAATAAACAATTTAGTACAAATGTCTCTATGATAAAATGATTTTTTTTCTTCTGGGTAGGTGTTTAGTAATGGGAGTGCAGGGTCAATTAAGAGTTCTAATTTGAGTGCTTTGAGGATTCTCCATATTTCTTTCTAAAGAGGCTGTATTAGTTTTCAGTCCCACTGACAGTGTAAGTGTTCCCCTCTTTCTACATCCATACCAGCATCTACACCTGTGGGACTTTGTGATGTGGGCTAATCTTACTGGAGTTAGGTGATATCTCAGGGTGCTTTTGATTTGCATTTTTATGATGATTAGGGATGATGAGCATTTTTTTATGTGTTTGTTAGCCATTCATTTATTTTCCTCAGAGAAGGTTCTGTTCATGTCTTTTGCCCAGTGATAGATGGGATTGTTTGCTCTTTTTTTATTGACTAATTAGAATTCTTTATAGATTCTAGTTATCAGGCCTTTGTCAAAATCATAACATGCAAATATTTTTTTCCCATTCTGAAGGTTGTCTGTTTGCTTAAATTGTTGTGTCCTTAACTGTGCAGAAGCTTTTCATTTTAATTAAATCCCGTTTGTTTATTTTTGTTGTTGTTGCAATTATTGTGGAAGTCTTCTTCATAAAATCTTTCCCCAGGATAACATCTTCAATAGTTTTTCCCACACTGTCTTCTAGGATTTTTATCATTTCATGTCTTAGATTTAAATCTTCTTGAATCAATTTTTGTAAGTAGTAAAAGTTGCGGGTCCAGTTTCAGTCTTTTTCATGTGGTTACCAGTTCTCCCACCACGATTTATTGAATAGGGATTCTTTTCCCATTGATTTTTTTTTTGGTTTATCAAAGATCAGATGACTATAAGAAACTGTTTTTATTTCTTGGTTTTCTATTCGGTTCCATTTGTCTATGTCTCTATTTTTGTGCCAATACCATTCTGTTTTGATCACCGTGGACTTGTAATATTGACTGAAGTGTGGTAGAGGGATGCCTCCAGCTTTGTTTTTATTACTAAAAATAGCCTTGGCTATAGGAGGAGGAGTGGTTCTGGTTCCATGCTAAGAATTGTATTGGCTATTCAGGTTTATTTCTGGTTCCATATGAATCGAAGTACTTTT